>JAJMDF010000006.1:0-64073 GCA_030573475.1 Hanseniaspora thailandica (nom. inval.) | reverse complement strand
GTGAAGATGGTGAAAACATTCCATTAGTTCCATTATTACAACAAGAAAGAGAAGTTGACGTTATTTTTGCTTTGGATAACTCTTGTGACACCGATGCTTGTTGGCCAGCAGGTTTATCTTTAGTTTCCACTTACGAACGTCAATTTGGTTTACAAAGATCAGATTTGGCTTTCCCTTATGTTCCTGATGCTGAAACATTCGTCAACAGTGGCTTGAACAAGAGACCAACATTTTTTGGTTGTGATGCTAAGAACATGAGTGATTTGGCTTACATTCCTCCATTGATCATTTACATTCCTAACAGTGAATACTCATACAAGAGTAACACTTCTACGTTCAAGATGTCTTACTCGGATAAGGAGAGATTGGAAATGATCCAAAACGGATTTGAAGCTATTACCTACAACAATTTGACTGGATCAGACAACTACGACTACTGTATTTCATGTGCTATTTTAAGAAGATCCCAAGAAAGATTAGGCTTGAACACCACTGACGATTGTAACAAGTGTTTCAGTGATTTCTGTTGGGACGGTACCTACAACCGTACTGAGATTCCATCATGGGATGCCATTGATGAGTCTTCAACAACCTCAAGCGTAAGCTTTGAAGGTAGTACCCCATCATCCACTTCATCCGCTTCTGCCTCCGCTGCCTCCAGCACTAAGAAAAGTAAAAACGATGCCTCAGCACTGTCCACTAACTGGCTGATTTCCACTATTGCCATTGTTGTTGCCACTGTATTTGGTTAGAATGAGAATTTTTTATTTTTTGAAAATGCAATTAAACACTAAAATTTACTTTTAGTGTTTAATTGATCATTACTTTTAGTTAGATTTTATAAATTTTTTTAGTCTTTAATTCATTCAAATGTAAAAACAATCTTAGTGTTTGAGTAATTCCTAGCTTTTTTGTTGAATTACAGCAAAAATTTTATTGAATAATTAACCATTTTGTCAGTTAAATTATAAAAGTAGACTTAGTGTTTAATTAATTCCTCCATCAATTGACAAAAATAGCTATTTTGGTGTCTATTTGATTACTTTTTTTACTCAAAATACAGTAATAATGTTTGTGTTTAATTAATTACAGTATAATTTGCAGCTTAAAACATTAATCTTAGTGTTTATTTAAAAAATTTAAAAAATAAATAAATTTTAGTGTTTAATTAACACAAATTTTATTTCAAAATAATCATATATATACAAAGCTTTTGAAAGTTATTTTGAAAATCTATTTTTTCATTTAATTATTAAAAAAAAGTTTATAATAAACCAGCAAAAATTAACAAAGATCAATAGTTTATAAAATGTTTGAAAATTTCTTCCCTCAAGGTTTACCTCAAATCCTTCCAGACGGAATACCCCAAATTATACCAGACGGGGTCCAACAATTCTTCACTGATGGCTTACCAGAATTGTTCCCTGATGGTGTCCCAAACATTACTGAGAAACTTCCTGAATTAGTCTCTAAGATCTCTAAACTGGCAAGCTCTATGAACTTCTTTAAGGAGGACATAAAGGTTTTTATTAAGGAGCCTATTGACATCAATTCGGAAGAAATACAAGCCAGAAGAAGGGAACAGCCTTTGTACAAGTTTAACAAAGAGAATCCCTTCGACGAATCAACTAATTGGAAGGAACTAACTTATCATTACGAAAACGGCACGTTAGACTACGACTATGCTGTCAAGAACCCGATAGCAGTCAAATTCTTTCAGTTAAGATATCCTGGTAGGAAGTTACCTAGTGGCGATGACCAGGCCACACTTTATGGTGACTCACCAGAGGTCGATCAAGTCTCCTCTCTGAACCTCATGAGTAATGACATTGATGAATTAGAAGGAGAAAGCTGTGTAGACACTCCTGCAAGCTTTGGGGAAACAATCAAGCTGAAATTAGCTAGTTTTGAATTACCCACATTCGATTTGAAAAGTCCGCAATTACCGGAATTCAAACTTCCAGAAATGCCTGACTTAGTGAACAACACAATTAATCCATTAGCCAGATACAAAAAGCCGTTCTATCTGACTACTGCGGCAGCTGCAGTGCTATCTACTGGTACTTTGGTGGGTACTGTGGTGGTGTGCCCTCCTCTAGTGCCAGTTCTGATGGTCTATCTCTTGCCGATATCCGTTGTTAGCAGCGGTGTCAGCTTATTCAAAGCCAAAAAGGCCTTGAAGAAGAGAAGATCAAAGATAAGCCAAAAGCTACGCAAGTTTAAATTGAAGTGTTCAAGAAAGCGTTCCTAGGTGCCTTAGTACCGATGGTCAAATACATAACAAAAAAAAAAAAAAAAAAAAAACCTTAAAAAAAACAAAATTTAAAAATAACATATTCTATAGCTATGATGCTGGCCACTAGCTTGTCTCACTCATTATTTATATATGTAAATGTATATAAAAGAACTGTAATCGAAACGTTCAAAATAAAAAACAACAACTAGTCTTCCTTTGTTTTCGCGGAATCGTCACTCTTCTTCGCGCTCAAGTCTTCCATTTCAAAAGTTTCTTCAGCCTTAGTAGTGGTGCCTTGTCTATCATTGTTCTCAACAAACTCCTTCAACTTGGCGACGATTATTTGCTTAGCCATTTCAAACCATTTAGTGACAATCAAGGCAACAAATTGATACTGTCCTGACTTGTGAACAAAGTACCATGTGGATGCAAGTAATATCAACAGCATGATCATCATTGGGTTTTTGATGACATACAAGATCTTTCCGTATCCCAAGAATAGCAACAATGCGTACATGTAACCTGGAACTCTGGTGTTCATTGAGGATTGAACAATAATTCTTCTGGTTTGTAGACTGATTATGTTGACTTTCTTGGAGAATTCTTGCAGGACTCTCTTGATTTTTAGTTCAGTGATCAAAGATCCAGATTCGTCTTCATCTTCAGAGTCAGAAGACGAGTAGTCGGAATCTTCTGTAGCAACTTTGTCGACTACAACATCGTGTTTCAAGTTATAAATGTCGTCATTAAAAGTGGAAACATCTGCACCCTTGGCAAATACGTGTAGCCAGTTTTCACATTTGGCTTTACAACTTTCATGCAAGGTTTCCATATTTGGAAGACTTATCATTTCAAACATTCTTGGAGCTTGGGTTTCTTGATCAGTCAAGAATATGTTTTTGTATTGCTCTTCTAAGATCATGACAAGCTTTTGAACAGATGAAATACTCTTGATGCTTTTGTTCAATGTCTTAATGTTATCAGCGGATAATTGTTTGATGTAAGCTTGGGATTCTTCTTCATTGAAGTTTAATGGGAACTTCAATGAACCATCCTTTTGACTATATTTCTTTAAAGTCTTGGTTAAGCTCTTTCTGTAGAAAGTCTCCAAGCTGGCCCAAAAGTCATCGTCTGGCTTGGAAACACTGATTTCCAAGAACTCTTCCAATTGCTTGAACAATTCTTTGTTAATTTTCTTACTCAACTTGTAAGCCTCTTTCTTGTTTTCTTCATCTAAAACTGATTTGACATAATTCATGAAACCATCGACTAGTAATGCTTGTTGTTCTTGACTTATCAAGTCCTTTTCTGCATATACCTTTAATTGAGTTTCATATTCCTTTTCAAAAGAAGTAAATACATTAGAACTTCTATCTACGAATGAAGGAGTGGCTTTAATAACTTCTTTCTTAGTCAAAGAGTTTTGTATCTTCTTAGAAATTATATTCTCATGAATCTTTTCATCAATATCCTTGTTCAAGTATTCAAAGTTTAAGTTTTGGATTTCATTAAGTAAGTTGGCCTTTTCATCTAAATAAACACTTTCCATGTATCTTCCACCACTTTCCTTAAAAGATTCAAGGGTGTGGTTTAAAGAAGTGTTGATAGCTTCATAATTCTTGGCAAAGTCAAGCAGTAGTGATTTAGTAGAAGCTTTATATTCGTCCAACAGTTTATTAGCAATCTCCTTAGTCTTGAACTTAGCTACCAAAATTTGTTGAGTTGGCAAATCTAGTTGTTCACTACTACTGATAACCTTCCAACAGTTGTTTGTGTACATCTCCCACCCATCTAATGGCAACTTGGTGCTGATTTTGTACTTATTTTCATTGAAAACTTTTTCTGAATCAAACTCATTTCTCAATTCATCACAAGCCTCCAAGAATTTGTCATTTTGGAAAACAAAGTGAGGGAACCCTCTGAACTCCAGATCAAAGAAATCTGTGAATTTGGCATCTTTCAAAGATTCAGGCTTCTTAATGCCTTCCCACATCTTGTCTAGTTCATTACACAAAGTAGTCTTATGTGCTTCCAAAGGAGTATTGCCAATGTAATCTCTTATAACAAATAGAAGCAAAACCTTTCTAGTGCTCTCAGAATCTTGGAATAATTGCAAATTGACCTCAAAAACAATCTTCAATAGTTCCATGTTATTACCTTGGTAAAGACCAATTTGGTTCTCCCAAACATTAACCATCAAGATTTCACTAGACGACAATGCAAACAAACAAGCCTTTCTTTCAAAGTCCTTGTCTTCTGACTTTTCAATACCATCACTCCCTTCAACATCCATGATTAATAGATTTTTGTTATTTTCTGGCATAACCCTGTTACTCATCCATATACCTTTGGTGGTTTGGCCTCTGCTAATTTGTTCGTTCATGGTTTGGAATTTAGTGCCAAATAAGTTGTTCAACAAGGTGGACTTACCTGATGATTGAGATCCAAAAATAGAGATTACATGGTAATCCTTATCGTTGATGTTGTTAACAAAGGGCACGATTTCAGATTCGTTGTATGATTGATCCTCAGTGATTACCTGAATAGCATCTTGGGTTTTGATCTTGTCTGCTCCTGTCTTTAAAACAGGTTCCTGTAAGTCAATATCTGTAGCCAATTCTGTCATTTTTGTTTGGTTTGTTTCATATTTCTTTTAACAAGTTGATTCTATATTTATAGTGTAATCTAAGGTTAGAAAATTTTTTGGTTAAAGAAAAAAAAGTACACCTAATCTTTTAGTGTAAGTCACGTGTATACCTCGCCAAGCTTGCCGCTAAAAAAACATCCCTGGTTAAATTTATCACAAAATGGAGCACAATTCAACAATGTTGGATAGAGTTCAAGCTATAGATTGAGCAAACCAAAAGAAGAACTATATAATTAGAACATTTAGACTGATAATTGAAGATAAATATTCTTTTGTCTGTAAATTTTGTGAAAATAACCATATTTCAGCAAACAAGATCACACCATGGGTAACTCAAGTATAGAAGATATGTTGTTTCAAAAGCTCAATTCTGGCGAACAAATCAAAAATAAAGGTCGTAGTGAGAAATTCAGTTATACAGACTCAAAACAAAAGAAAAAAAATAAGAAAAAGTCAAATGCCCTTAGTTTATCTGATATCTTAGGGACCAGTGAAAGCTCAGAACTTATAAATCACCATAATTATAACAACCATGTTCAAAATTACGATGAACATACAGATGATATGGAGCTAGAACCAAGACCAGAAATACCAAAAGCTGAAAAAAGTAATGAAGAAGATAACAATGTTATTTACTATCAATCTGAAGATACAGCTCAACCTATTGCATCACATCAAGTGGCATACACACACAACACTACTTATGACGATAGTGACAGAATTGTTCAGTTCAAATCTAGCTTTAGGCTTCACGAGCTGGTACACTTTGTTGCTGATACAAATTTTCTAATAGACAATCTATCTGTTATTGAAATGATGGATAAGATAGAGGCCCATTTTTTGAGCAAGAATCGAAGCATTCTAAAAGTATGCGTAGTGGACACAGTGCTATCCGAACTAGACCATCTTAAGCAGCCAAGACGTAGAAGTTCAGATTCTGATCCAAATATAGACACGAAAACACAAGAGCTTAAGATGAAAGCCATTAATGCGAATAGATACATTTACGACAAAATTACTACATCAGACGTAGACACTTTTGTTCAAAACAAAACATTTCAGGTAATATTCAGAGGAAACTTAAAGAAGGAGATTAAAAGATATTCCAAACAACTCAAAATACCGTACGATTTCCAAGATGACTACATGCCCAACAATGATGACAAAATTTTGGATTCTTCTTTGAAATTACAAGAAGTGTTGGAGTTCCAGCATGATATCAATTCAGACTATGAGTTTACAAAGGATTCAGATATCACTAAATACTCTTTACTACCTCCTTCCTCTGTAGTGGTTTTGACAAACGACAAGAATTTCTGTATAAAATTAATATCAAGTAATTTAAGAACTATTTCACTACCTCCAGAAGAAACTCATTCCAACAAGGAGGTTTTGATAAATACAAAAGCCTTGATCTTAAAATGTTTACAAGGGCAGATCAAATCTCTTATTTTTAATTGGCCTAGCATGATCATGCTAAACTTATTTGAATTGTTTCTTTTGGATTCCAATTTGAATAGAAAAATGTTGGAAGCTTATGACCATTTATTGAATGGTTTTCATGGTACACCAATAGATGACATGAACTACTTAAAGAAAACTAGCCATCTATTTTCAGTCAACAACATAACTAAAGCTGGAGTGGAAGATCTTCTTGATGATGCTCCAGATTTAAAGCTGATCTTCAGCATTCTGAATAGGGAAGCAGTCAGCTTCCAAAGTGCTTCATGTCAAACAATGAATTCTATGGGGATTTACGACATTGATTACAACAAGGCTCTGGAACTTGTAAATATCCTCTTCTTCAACGACACCGAATCTTTCTTGGACAGATTTATTGAGACACTGATAGATTTGGTTAAGAGAGATCTTGAAAAAGGAAAGCTTGCATCAGAAGTTGATCTATTGCTGAATTTCAATGGATACTTGATGAACATGAATAACGTAAGCGAGTGCTGGAAACTTTATCTTACTAGCTTAGCTGATGGCATTGAATCTGTGTACATATCCAACTTCAAATTGAAACTAGATGTTATGTGGAAAGATGTTGTTGATTTACTAAGTGATTTGTTATTCTTGTCTGAACTGTCTGCACAAGACTTTAATTAAAAAAAGGGGTTTAAGACGAATGAATCGAAGAAAGTTAAATAATGCAAAACTATATAAAATTAATTTTAAATAATCTCAAGCATCAACATTTTTTTATTTATAATGCAAACAAATGGAAGGGTTCAGCATAGCAGAGTCCGAGTCTCAAAATTAACATATCAATTTGCGGTAAACTTAAAGATATTGCCACTGTTGATGTGACCTTAAAGAAGTGTGAAATGAATTATCTCTTATGAAAAAGACAGAGCATTTCATCGTTTTACTACTCTTTTGAATTGATACCCATCATATTTTACTGAACAGCCCCACGCTATCACATGAAAGAAGAAGTTCAATAATATTTAATAATAAGCTATTATTAAAATTGTTAACTGGACAGACCTAGCGAGATGACAAAACCATACACGCAGTATTTACCATCTTGGTTGCTGTTGATGTATCTTACTTTTATTCTCATTACATCACTGTTCTCAATTTGTGTCAGAGACCAGCAATATTCACCTTATTCTTTCCTTCTTTTAAAAAAGGAAAAAGTGTCGCTTTGTTTGGATATGATTAGTTTATTTGCACACTATGGTCCATGATTTGTATATGAAAAAGGATTTTTAATATAAACAAATAAATTTATCTTAATCTTCTGGCTTCTCTTTCAGATTCCATTAAGACTAAGATGTCATCTTCTCTGACTGGACCTTTGACGTTTCTGACGATAGTTCTGGAGGCATCTTCCAAGAATTCAACTCTGACTTGGGTGACACCACCTCTGGAACCGGTTCTACCTAAAACTTTAATAACTCTGGCTAAGGTAACTGGGGTCTTGGAATCCATTTTTTGTGTATATGTGTATATGTTGGGTGGTTTTTTAACACTTTAAGCTGTTATTTGCAATACTTAAAACTTTTCGACTATAAACTTAAACGTAAGAAAAAAGAAAAAAAATTTCACGTCGAAAACCCGTCGAGCATTACTTTTGCTGAACGCTAATATTTTCAACCAAAAAAAAAAAAGAAGAAAAAAAGCTACAGAACTTCCCGAATAGGAAATAATGGAAAGCCCCACTTTGCAATAAAAAAAATGTTACAAAAAAAAAAGCGCCTGTAGATTTTGGTTGGGCCAAAAAAAATCAGGCGCACTTTAGATTTCTTGCTCACACATCATATGGATTCACAGATCTTGGGAAATGTTATCTATTGCGGTGTGTCACTTCTATTCAAAAGGTGATAAGAGCTTTATTATGATAACCACACATCAATTCTATCAACACAAAACTACCTCTACGTAACAAAAACTTTCACTCATAGATATGTCTACTGTTGAAGAAATCACCAAGAATCTAGCTGGCATCGGCTTTGAAGATGTCAAGTTAAAGGAATTATCTAAAAATGCCAAACTATTGAATATTTTACAACCATTGTTGAACTTGGTTGAAAAGAAGGGCGAACTTGCTAAGCCTGTAAGAAACTCCATCTACAACTTAGCCGTTTTATTCAACAAGGATAAGGAACAAACTCTACCATTAGAACTTATTTCCAACAAAAGTGAATTGATCTCTTACATTTTGAACAACTACTTCTTAACCGGAAACTTGAACAACAACAATGCCGTCACTTTAGAAGAAGTTTACATATTTATTACCAACAACAGCAATGGCAATGATACTTTGAAAGCTGAAGACTTCCCTAAGAGTTTGGAAAAGCAAGCTGGTATCAACTTGAACTTATCTGAAGCTGATATCAACAACGAAATTTCCAAATATTTGAACGAAACAGTCAAGGATGAATTGATCGAAAAGAGATACACACTTGCTCCTAAGATATACGCCGAAGTTAGAAAGCTAGGTGATTTGAAGTTCTGTAACTTTGGTGATTTGAAGAAGATCATTGATGCCAAAGTTGCTGAAATTTTAGGTCCAAAGGATGAAAGAGATGCTCCAAAGCCAAAGGTTAAGGCTCCAAAGGCTAAGAAGGCTGCTGCTGATAAGCAAAAAGCAACCAAGACTGAAGAAGAAGAACCACATAGAAACATGTTCACTGAAGGTTTCCTAGGTGATTTACACAAGGTTGGTGAAAACCCACAATTATACCCAGAAACTTTAAAGAAACATTTAGAATTTACCAAGGGTTTAGTCCATACCAGATTCCCACCTGAACCTAATGGTTTTTTACACATTGGTCACTCCAAGGCCATCATGGTCAACTTTGGGTTTGCTGCCCACAACAAGGGTCATTGTTACTTGAGATATGACGATACCAACCCTGAAGCTGAAGAACAAAAATACTTTGACTCCATCTTGAACATGGTTCACTGGTTAGGTTACAAGCCATGGAAGATTACTTACTCTTCCAACTACTTTGATCAATTATACCAATTTGCCATCAAATTGATTGAATTTGATAAGGGTTATGTTTGTAAGTGTTCAGCTGAAGACATCAAGAAGAATAGAGGTGTTGATCCTGTTACTGGTCAACCAGGTGGTGAAAGACGTGCTTGTGAACACAGAGACTTACCAATTGAGTGGCACTTAGAAGAATTCAAGAAGATGCACGATGGTGTTTACCAACCAGGTGAAGCTATTTTGAGAATGAAACAAGATTTACAAAACCCATCTCCACAAATGTGGGATTTAATTGCCTACAGAGTGTTGAATGCCACCCATCCAAGAACTGGTGACAAGTGGAAGATCTACCCAACTTATGATTTCACCCATTGTATTGTCGATTCTTTAGAAAACATTACCCACTCTTTATGTACCACCGAATTCTACTTATCCAGAGAATCTTACGAATGGTTATTAGATCAATTACACATATTCAGAACTGCTCAAAGAGAATTTGGTAGATTGAACATCACTGGTACTATTATGTCCAAGAGAAGAATTGCCACTTTAGTCAACAACGGTGTTGTTAGAGACTGGAATGATCCAAGATTATTCACTTTGGAATCTTTAAAGAGAAGAGGTTTCCCACCAAGTTCTATTTTATCCTTTATCAACTCTTTGGGTGTCACCACTTCCACTACAAACATTCAAGTTTCTAGATTGGAAACTTCTGTAAGAAGATACTTAGAAGAAACTGTTCCAAGATTAATGTTAGTTTTAGATCCTATTGAAGTTTGCATTGACAACTTGGATGACGACTTTGAATTAGACTGTGAATTACCATACAAGCAAGGAAATGATGAATTCGGTAAGAGAACCGTTAAGTTTGCCAACAAGGTTTACATTGACAGATCTGATTTCTCCGAAGATGGTAGTGATAAGTCCTTCTTCAGATTGACTCCAAACCAACCAGTTGGTTTATTAAAGGTTCCTAAGGTTTTGATTTTCAAGTCTCTTGAAAAGGATGCCGATGGTAAGATTACCAAGATCCACGTCAACTATGACTCCGAATCTACTGTTAAGAAGCCAAAGACTTACATCCAATGGGTATCTGCCAAGTCCTCCATTCCTGTCAAGGAAGTTAGATTATACAACCAATTGTTCAAGTCCGAAAACCCAGCTGCTTTGAGCAGTGAAGAATTCTTGAAGGATATCAACCCAGAGTCCGAAGTTATCTTGAAGGGTGCTTTGATAGAAGACAACTTCAAGGAAATTGTTGCCAAGTCTCCAATCATCACAGAATCTTTGAAGAAGCTAGATTTCTACGTTGCTGAAACTACTAGTGCTTCTGGTAGTGAAAGAATAAGATTCCAAGCCATGAGAACTGGTTATTTCTGTGTTGATTACGACAGTACTGATGATGAAATTGTATTGAATAGAATTGTAGAATTAAAGAACTAATGATAGTCGCAATAATCATTCTATATATGAGATTTTAACTTTTGAACTGAAAAAAACGTCACGTTTGAAATTGATTAATGATAAACGGTGAACGCTACAACGCCGACTATTTTTTTCTTTTTTCTTAAAAATTCGTTCTGTTGAATATTCGATGTAGATTCAACATCTATCATTTAGATGATGGAGAAGGATTGAGAGAGTCAACCAATACTAACATATAAGAATAACAATGTCCGGAAGACAAGGTGGTAAGTTAAAACCTTTAAAACAAAAGAAAAAACAAATCGTTGATGACGATGATGATGACAAGGCTTTCAAGGAAAAACAGAAACAAGAACAAGCTGCCAAGAAGAAGGCCCTTGAAGCCTTGAAGGGTAAGAAGGGTGGTCCAGTCCAAGGTGGTATCAAGAAGAGTGGTAAGAAATAAGTCGTTCAGCTACAGCTGAAGAGAATACTATTTTATATATTTTCACGAAATAAACAATTATACAGTATGATCATTTTTTAAACATCCCTATTGTACTAAGAAGATTATCGACTCTTTGTAGTCAGTATATACAACTAGATATAAACATTAAGAAACTTCGATTAGAACAAGTTATACTACAGCAATAACGTAGTTATGGGTTGATGACTGGGGTTATGTCTTATATCCGAATGTCTTCATAAAAAAAAGATAGCTTAGGAATTTTTGATTTTCTTTTGAGTTTTCCGTTAGCTGCCAATTTGAAGAACGTGTTTGAAGTTATTCATAGCTAGTTTTTTTTTTGTAAAATCAAGATAAAAACTTGTGTTTTTGAAAGTATTAACCAAAAACAAAGCAGTTCTATACAGACCCCATATACTATTTTTTAAAAAATGTCTTTAAACGTTGTTGGAACTGATACTTCAATCACCAAATATAAAATCGTCTTCTTAGGGGAACAATCCGTAGGAAAGACATCCTTGATAACAAGATTCATGTATGGTTCCTTTGATCCTAAGAACCAAGCCACAATTGGTATCGACTTCTTATCCAAAACCATATACCCTGACTCAGACGGAAATGAAAACAGCGGTAAGGTTATCAGATTACAACTATGGGATACTGCTGGTCAAGAAAGATTCAGATCCTTGATCCCTTCATACATAAGAGACTCCAATGTTGCGATATTGATATACGACGTCACATCCAGATCTACATTTGATTACTTGGACACTTGGTACGAAGACATAAAAGAACAAAAGCATGATTTTGAAAGCCAGCTAGAGTCCGGTGAATTCTGTATTGTTGTTGTAGGTAACAAATTTGATCTAGCAGAAGAAAAACAAAATGAAGGAGAAGGAGAAGAAGAAGGTGGTGATATAAAGAGACAAGTCACTTACGAAGAAGGTGAAAGAAAATCTAAGATATATGGTGCCAAGATATTCATGGAAACATCATCAAAGACTGGATATAATGTTAACCAATTATTTAAGCAAATCGGAGACATCCTACCTGATTTTGATAGCAAGAAGCTTCTTGAAGGTAATGAAAACAAGGGAAGTGTTATTGATTTGAGTAAGAACACTGAGGAAGAAGACCAATGTGCTTGTTAGATTGCATATTCATTATTTGATATATATTTATGGTTATAAGGACAAATAAACGATGAGTTTAAGTAATAATATTTTTTATTACATTGTAAATGTGTAAAGAAATGATAAAATACACTACATTCATTAGTTAAACGTAAGAAATACGCATCATGTACAGAGAAAAATAGTAACACAATTTTTAGATACATAGTATTTTTTTTAAGACTTTATTTTACTTCAAAAACATATGTAGCAAACTTACATACTTTCAAATCCTGTTTCCTTGAAGCCACCTTGTTCCATGAACACCATCTTACAAACTTTTGGCAAGACTTCACATTGAAGAGGCTCTAACGGAAATTTTTCACCGTCAACTGATATAACTGTTTTAGGCACATGCGGAATCAGTCTGAATGCCTTAACCTTCAGATGTGTGACTTCTGGTTGGATGACGTGGTAACCCTTGTCAAGGTTCAATAAGATAGAGGCCATTCTGGTGATTGAGGTTTTAGAATCCGAAATAACTAAATCAATGTATGCGTCGTTGTGAATGGCTGCAGGGAAGAACTTGGTATCTGGTGCAATGTATGGCATTTTCCCTCCGTAGAAAATGTTAAGGTTTTTAGTAATGCTAGAATCCAACAGAGACCAAGAAGAATCTGGAAGCTCATCAACTTCAGTGTCTGTTAAATGATACTTAGGTTGTAAGTCTGCGTCTGTCAATTCACGGAATTCTTGTTTCCCATCAAATGTATAAACATTGGCATTTAGTTCCTCATCGAATGTACTCTTTCCTGAATGCTGATCTCTGGTTTTTTGTTTCAAATTCTCTAAGAAATGTTGCTTGACTTCATGCTTGTTTTCCTTTCCAAATTGCACCATGACATCACATGGATACTTTTTCTTTCTCAACACTTGCGACGTTACTCCAAGTTCAAATCTTGAAGGACCAATAAATCTCAAGTACTCTGTGTTGATATCACTTTCTGCAATAATACCATATGCTTGAGATAAGAATGAAACTCTGGTGTTTTGAGCAATTTCCTCATTATCTATTTGATCCAAGTTGTCTGCATATGACTTTTGTTGACAAGTCATTAAATCCATTTGTTCAACTCTTCCCTTCAAGATGTTCAAAGTTGCCAATGATGCATTGTTTGTGCCGTGACATGATAAGGAAAGAGCATTACCTGAACCACATGGAATTTGTGAAATTACCATCTCTTGGAATATCTTGTGTCTGTCTGGTCTGTGATAGATAGCGTTTAACACTTCATGTGGTATACCATCACCAGAAGCACAGCAAATAATGTTGTACTTCAACAAGTTAGGATGGTTTTTGATAAAGTGGTATGCTTCTCTATGATATGTAGTTTCCTTCATATGAATTTGGGCCTTGGATGATGCTAGAAGAATAGGCTTGGACTTGGAATGGAATAGCTTATGTGCCTTTCCTTTACCACCGTTAGGATTGATAATTACCAAAATCTTATTTCTTTCAACTGGGTTAGGGAAGGACTTGAACAAAATTAGTTCCTTAAGGGTTGGTTGTTGAGTATTGGTTTCATCATTTTCGGACGCGTTATACCCACAAATTCTAATCAAGTTTTGGTACTCTTCATAAGAGCATCTGATTATAGAAGATCTTGGTATGACATCAGCTCTTCTATTTTTAGCAAAGACAATTTCCACAATAAAGTCAAAGTCATGAATTTCTTCAGGATCAGGATTAGTTGTTTCTAGCTCGTACTCTTTCCAATTCAAAACCTTACAGTTTAAGATGTTTCTGAATGGGATGATAGAATTATTAGGTAATTCAATGGTCTTTAATTTCAAGTCGTTTCTTGAAACAGATTCAACATCAGGTTCCAGGGTGTCTTCTAATCTTTGACTAGCAGTCAAATCTTCAACTGACGTGTCAGCGTCATTGGCGTTCAATAACTTACTTCTTTCTTCAGGACGATCCAATGTAGTTAAGGAATTTGTTGACAAACAACTCATACAAGATATCACTGAAAGCGTGTCATCTCTGTCTTCATAGTACTCATCGTTATCATCATCATACTCGTATTCATTATCATCATCGTCTTGTTGTAATCTTATCGACTCGTATGTATGTTCCATATCATAATTAGGGTTAGAACTCTGAGCTTGTAAGCCATGTTGTTTTTTGAAGTGTTGCTTCTTAAGTTGTTCAAATTCAGGCATGGTAGACAAATCCTTGACAATAAGACCCTTATCATTAAAGTATAGTCTATTCTTTATAAACATCTTCATGACTTTTAGGATAGACAATCTACCATAAGTCAACAAAGACGTGTCAATAGGCAACACGCTAGAGTCTCCGTGTCCTGATTCAGAAACACTGCTGGCACTAACCGCTGGGCTGTATACAAACTGGTCAGCAGGAGTGTAGCTGTCTGACTTGGTGCTGCTGGTAGTAGAAGAAGGACCTTTGTCGTTGGATTTGATTGAGGTATCAATGCCAGCAAGATCGGAACCTTTCTGTTTATATTTCTTCAAGTTAACGCCTGAAGAAATTGAGCTCATGATAATTGATTTCAAGGGTGTAATGGTTTAAAGGTTTATGAAAAGATTGAATTAAAAAAAACAGAACTGTCCACTGGATGGGTGAATGGCTGCTGTGATGTTTGGTCTGTGTAATATACAACTTGCAATGTGAATATTCCTAAAGTCACGTAAAGGAAAAGACAGCGAAATCAAAGAAAAGCTCTTATAAGCTGAAAAAAAAGGAGCGAACCAAAAAGCTGGAGTTTGTCAGAATATCCAGTAGGTAGCTGATGTTGAATTTAGGAGGTTTAACTCCGACGGAAGCATTTTTATGCTTATTAGAAATTCAACGGCAACCTTCATGGAAATTTCTGGAAACTTATGGAATTCTATATGTTGGCATTTACACAACAGCTTTGACGTTATGTTGCCTAGCAGAATTCTGAATATTATATAAGGAGAAGAAAAGTAGACTAGAGAAATTGTATTGCAATTTTGATCTACTTTTGGTAAGCTAGTTGGTAAACTTATAGAAAAAGCTTTATAAGCAATAACCAATCAATTAATCAATCAAGATTAAATCTACTTAATCAATTTAAGTATACTATACAAGCTATATTACGCTATTTGTCATTAGTGATAATAGTTCTATAAGTTAAACCACTAGTATAAACAGTTTAAAAAAAAAAAAAAACTATTTTACCTTACCATTATTATGGCTTCTACTCGTTCCCGTTCTTCTGCTGAGTCTCAGGCTCACGTATTTTCTCAGAGTTACTTCGGTAAGGAAAAATAATACAAAACAGTCGCCAAAGCGGCTGTGCATCCTTCTTATATCCGGCCCAAATCTAGATTCTTATTAAAGTTTTAAAATTTTATTACCAGAACTATATATAGAAATCTCATACGTATACGTAACTACCAACCTCTTAGGCGATGAAGTCTTTAATCAACAATTTGAATAGTGCGTCACTGTGCAGCTTGACTTCTCCCTTGAACAGTTCAGTGTCCTTGTTTGTAACAGTCATGTCCAAAAGATCTAGTATGTTTATTTTATCTTCCTTGATGTTATTAGCGTCACTTCCTGATTTCATGCTCAAAACATAGTTTTTACCGTTGTTGGTGGAAATGGTGAATAAAATACTTGGATACTTCACACCACCATTACCAAAGTAGTTGACAGGCAACACCTTCAAGTTGATGTTCTTGCAAGCAAACAAAATCTTTCCTTCGTGCATTTGCTTCAAAGTGTAGACTCTTTGTAAAGAATTGGCAGCCATCTTCTTTTTGTCCTTAGATGATCTGAAGTGTAATCTGTGTTTCTTGACGGTTCCCGAATTGTTGAAGTTTGGCTTCAAATTCTCAACAAATGAGTTAAAGGTTTTTTCTGAAGCACCCAAGTTCTTAGAAATTTCTAGTAGCTTTCCAGACAGAACTTCTAAAGTTGACTTGACTATTTGAATTTCATCTTCGTTTTTTTGCTTGAAGTATTGATGAGTTTTCAAGTTGTTGGAGATATCATTCAACAATGATTGATACTTGTTGTTCTTATCAATCAAACCTAATCTGTCAAGCTCAACAAGTTTTTCAGCAACAAGCATCTTCAAATCTAAGTAGCCAATAATAGAACCCTTCTTGAAAATACTATTTGTCTTGAGGATTGAAGGATCAGACTTCAACAAAGATTGTAACTTCTCTTCACATAAGTCTTCTTCAGTTTCATTATCTTCATGTGTCAACATGCTGAATACATTATCCATATACTTTGGACTGATAATTTGCATTAAAATAACCAATCCCCACATGACAGAGTTGTAAAGTGGCTTAGATCTGTTAGAAACATCAGATAAAACATAAGAGGAAGGATTCAACTTCAAGTTGACAATCTTGGAGCTTTGCTTGAAGAACTTGCTGTTGTACATTTCATCTTCACATTTGGATAAAACAGTTAAGATGTTGGCAGCAGGATCATTAGCTGGCAATGTTTCTTCTTGATCATCCAAGAATCTTTGCATTTCAAGCAAGTACTTAGCATTGATAGTCAAAACAGGTGGTGACTCCAACTTCATGTCTCTGTAGATCATTTCATCAATTAACTTTTGGAAGTCAGGTGGGATGATCAATGTGTTCAAAATAGCAGCAATGTCATTACCAATTTCTTCCACATAAACATTTAATTGTTGGTAGTAACCCTTGAACTTTCTCATGGCAAACACAGTAGATAGGGAGTTACTCAAAATTCTCATGTTGTTCTTGAATTCGTAATTACCACTGTTGGATTGAGAGGAAAAGGCATCAAAGTTCAATAAGTAGTCGTTGATGAAACCACCAATTAAAATCTTGGAAATACCTTCCAAAGCATCAAACTCATCTTCGGATTTGTTAGCAATGACATGATAGGACTTGGTACACAAGTGTAAGATCTCAATAGGCAAAGAGTCTAGATGATCAATCAAGATGTGTTGGATTTCTTCAATGGAGTTCCACAAAGAAATCATGTTAGAAACGTATCTTTCCTTGACAACTGGGATTTCAATGGCTTCTTGTGCAGTCATACTGGAATCGTATTCAGTAACAATTTGACCGTAAATCTTCAATGGATCACTTTCAAATGACAGGTTTTCATTGAAAGTCATGGCTTTGATCTTGTTAACAGTTTCAAATAACATACCATTCAAGAACTCTTTCTTACTGGATAGCAAAAAGCAGTGTAGTTGTCTCTTCCAAGGTAAATCAGAGTCTTGGTTAAACAAGTAGTCTTCCAAGTTGGATTGCTTTTCAATCTCGTAAGTAATCAATTCAGTGATCAACTTGATTATCAGGATAGATTCTCTGTTGTTGATTGTACCA
This sequence comes from Hanseniaspora thailandica (nom. inval.), assembly GCA_030573475.1. Lineage (NCBI taxonomy): Eukaryota > Fungi > Ascomycota > Saccharomycetes > Saccharomycodales > Saccharomycodaceae > Hanseniaspora > Hanseniaspora thailandica (nom. inval.). The sequence continues at coordinate 46,385 of JAJMDF010000006.1, read as the reverse complement.
TCATTTTGGTAGAAGATCAACTTGATGAACTTCTCAACCTTTTCTCTGTTATCGTTGTAGAACATTCTAAAGTAGAATGGATCATTTTGCAACAAGTACATCAACTTTTCGAAGCACTTCATCATTTCTAAAGCAGCCATGGTGTCTCCAAATCCAGAATCTCTTTCAACCATGACTTTGTTCAAAATCTTGTTAGTTTCATTACTGATATTGTCCATAACATCAGTGTGATCAATGTTATTCTTCAAAGTCATCAACTTTTTGGCCATGACCATCAAGCTGTTTTCTTTTTTGATGATGTCCAAGTTAGTAGAGTCAATGATGTCCTTCATGTTGTTCAACTTATCTTCGGATTCATAAACTGGAGTAGTACCATTTAATAAATGGGCAAATCTGGCTACAGACTTCAATTGTGGATTGGCAGAATTCATCAAGTCAGTGTAAGCATTGTAAGTAATCCACTTTTTAATGTTCTTTTGTATAACGGAGACTTCCTTGACATGTTTTTTGTAATGGGAGTTCATAGCTTTCAACTTTGATCTTTGTAACTTACCTCTGATGACAGATTGCAATTGTTCAGCTAGATCGCTGTCATTTTCACTTATGTAATCAGTAACAACATCAAAGCAGTATCTTGTAAGAACACCTTTAATGCTTGATTGTAAAGAAACACAAGCAGTATCCATTAGTTCCAATTCATACATTTGTTTGTACAAGTAGTTTCTCAAGTAAGCACCCTTGATGTGACCAGCTAAAGAGGATAAAACATTGGCATTTTTGAACAGAATACTTCTCTCAATATCTAGGACTCTGGTTTGAACAAGTTTCTTTCTTAACAATGATTGTAAACCAACTATTTGAGATCTAGAAGTCTCTAAGTAATAGCTTTGGAAACTTAACTTATTTCTGTATGTATTACCTTTGATGATACTTTGTAAGTTAACCAAAGTCGTAGTTTCATCATCAGTGTGGTTGAATTGACCAGATCTGGCTAGTTTACCCTTGATCAAAGATTGAACATTAACAACATGTGACATAAAGACTCTTTGTCTAGAAATAGTAGAGATGACTTGGGTTCTGATCAATATAGCCTTGATGTTATCGTTTATGGATTCAATTTCATACTTGTTTTTTAGTAAAGCCAATTGTAAACTGGTTTGCTTTCTTCTGATTAACTTACCCTTGATGTTAGATTGTAAACCAGCAACTTCATCAGTGTAGATATCATTCTTTTGAACCTTTAAGTATTTGTTTTTTCTTGAAATATAACCTCTTAGACATGATTGAATTTCAATTAATTCATCTTCATAAATCTCGACTCTAGAATCAATATCGTATTTCTTGAATCTGACTGAGCTTGCTTTGACCAATGATTGGAATAAAATTACACAACTTTCAAAAGTATTGTTTTCTTCAACCATTCTTAGCTTTGTAGGTGAGATATCATTGACTCTGTAGTTTGAGACAGAATGTGTAGGCTCGGAGTATAGTGTAGTAGATGAATATTCAGAAACTGTGTCTATTGGTTGAGAAGAGTATGCGTAGCCACCAGCCATTCTGGCACGTCTTCTTCTTCTTGGAGATGAAAATTGAGAAGATACTGACTTAGCGTAGTAAGATAAGTTGTTGTCAGTTAAAGGCTCTTCAGCGAAGTTCTCGTTAAAGTCTAGTTTGGGTATATTATGGTTGTCTGCTAGAGTCATAAAACTACCTACTGAAGGCTCATATTTGGTAAACTTGTAGTCAGCGTATTGATTGTTGATGCTGTTTCTTTTATTAAATTTAGTGGATATTTGGTTCAACAAAGAGGTTGTCATTATGTCTGGAGTATTATCAGAATCAACTTCATCCATGTCATCATCAAGTGGTGGTAATGATGAAGTTTTTTCTTTTTCAGGTTCTTCCTTTCTGTGCACCTCAAAGTGTTTTGTTATAAGTTCATCTTCCAATTGTTGTAGATTGGCTTTGATATCAGCTTGATAACTTGACTTAGATTGTAATTCCTTGATGACTTTGATCTTGTCTTCACTAGGATCTTCATTATGTTGTTCAAAGTCATATCTGTTGGCAACACTAGATTTGTGATCGTTAGAGTTGTCAAAGAATTCAAATGCTTTGATACCTCCCATGATGTTCATTTTTCTTTTGACTTGACCTAGTTCTAATGGTGAGAATTGTAACTTTCCGTACAAGTTTTCCATAGGTTTAATGCTACCTGCATATTTGCTTGTTTTGCTTAAAGTTGAAGCAATGCAATGAATGGTTTCAATAACACCAGAAAAGTTTTTATTTTCATAAAGATCAACAGATTCAAACTTAAAATGGTCAGGAATTTTCATCTTGAAACAGAAATGTAAGAACAGTTCAATATTTTCCATCAATAAGTATGGGAATTTACAATCAGATGGATGAACTACAATATTTTTATTTCCTTCTATAATCTTGACAACAGTTGCTAGATAAACACCATTTTTCAACAAGTTGTTGTTGATAAGATCTACTGGAGAATCTGGCAATTGCTCTAGTTCTGTCCCTTCAATTATGTTGTTAATCCATTGTTGGGCTTCTGCTACTCTACACAAGAAAATGTATGTCTTCAAGTCTTGTTGATTTAAAGAAGAAACATCAAAGTTTGCAAGTTTGATGCCCTTGGCAATGTTGCTTGTTGGCTCAGTATTTGAAAGCTTGTAGGCTGGTTCCTTTTTAGGAGAAGATATTGCTGATTTGAATTCTGAGAATGACAATGCACTTTCATCCTTTTTATTCTTTATAGGAGAGGAAGCAGTACTAATAGCTGAAAACTTGCTAATTTTCTTTAATGGTAAAGTCAAGTTTTCTTCAAAGACACTGATTCTTTTCATGGATCTAGGTGTGGAGCTTTTCTCTGGGGAGTTGACACTACTCTTTGGTTCTGTCATCATACCAGTGTTTTGTAATGAGTCCAAGTATCTTTGCTTCATTGGTGAGATGTTAACTACCTTTTTATCAAAATTGTTAGTTTTTTGAGGGGACCCAAGAAGGGTTGCTGATGAAGCCATTATTTGTTTAACTGTTTATAGATAGTATAAGTAGTGAAGCTATATGTGACTATGGTTAGTTGTTTTTTGGGGTTTTGGTAAGCTAATTTTTCAATTTTCTTTGTTTAAATTACCAATGATGTTATCTTTAATTAATAGAAAATAATTATAACGAAGAATAACATGTTAAAGGGAACAGAGGATTAGTAAAATTCAAAGTGCTTTGCTGAATGAATTTCACCTGTTTGTTTTTTTCTTTTTTTTTTTTTAACAAGAAAAACTAGTAAACAAATTGATGATTGTTTACACCAGCACTTCCAAAATAGGAAATCACACTAAAGTTGTAAAACATCTTTTACAGAAAAAAATTCGGAGTTAAGCAAAAGAACATCAAGTGCTTTAATCAAACTCACCACAAGAAACTTTTTAAAAAGAATTCACCAAATAGTTTACTTTAATGCATTAAATAGATAATTTCATTTATATAAAAAAAAATATTCATCTTATATACAATCTGTATGGAGCCGTAATATTATTATCTAGAATCATTATGTTTAATCAACTTCTTCCATTTCGTTTTCTTCATCAACAACTTCTTCAACTTCTTCAACTGGTTCAGCTTCAGTAGCTTCATCAGCATCAACACCTAAACCTAAAGAGATCAATCTGTTGATTCTGGTAGCGAAAGAAGATGGTTCATCTAAGGAGAAACCGGAGGTTAATAAAGCGGTATCGAATAACAACTTGGTTAAGTCTAAGACAGTCTTAGATTCACCTTCACCACTGCTGATCTTGGTGGCTAATTCCTTAATGATAGCACTCTTTGGGTTAACAACAAAGATCTTCTTAGCACTCATGTAGGAGGCCATGGAGTCATCGTTGAAGGATTGAGCCTTCATGATTCTTTCCATGTTAGCAGACCAACCGAATTGGGCAGTTCTGATAGCAGCTGGAGAATCACCTAAGGAATCAGAAACATCAACCTTTTCAACCTTTTCACCTAAGATTTCTTTTAATCTGACGGTTAATGGTTCTAACTTCTTAGCTTCTTCTTCCTTGGCCTTCTTTTCTTCTTCAGTTTCTTCTAATTCGAAGTCCTTGGTGATATCAACTAACTTCTTACCGTCGAATTCCTTCAATTGAGAGATAGCGTATTCATCAATGGCATCATCTAAGAATAGAACTTCGAAACCCTTGGCAGTTAAAGCTGGTAAGAATGGAGAAGTCTTGATGGCTTTAATGGATTCACCAGTTAAGTAGTATATGTTCTTTTGGTGTTCCTTCATACCGGTGACGTAATCAGTTAAGGAAGTCAAGTCACCGTTACTCTTACTGGATTGGTATCTCAATAACTTGGCTAAGGTTTCTCTGTTTTGAGAATCTTCGTGGATACCTAACTTCAAGGACTTGGAGAAGTTGGTGTAGAAGGTCTTGTATTGTTCATCATCTTCAGCTAATTCTTGGAAGGTTTCTAATAACTTCTTGACAATGTTCTTCTTGATAACCTTTAGAATCTTGTTTTGTTGCAAGACTTCTCTGGATAAGTTTAATGGTAAATCTTCAGAGTCAACAACACCGGTGACGAAAGATAACCAAGATGGGATCAATTCAGTAGCTTCATCAGTGATGAAAACTCTTCTGACGTACAACTTGATGTTGTTGTTCTTCTTCTTGGATTCGAATAAATCGTATGGAGCTCTCTTTGGAACGAATAAGATAGCCTTGAATTCTAATTGACCTTCAACAGAGAAGTGCTTGACAGCTAATGGTTCTTCCCAATCGTTAGAGATAGACTTGTAGAAGGCGTTGTATTCTTCTTGGGTGACTTCAGAAGGTGGTCTGGTCCATAATGGCTTGGTCTTGTTTAAGACTTCTAATTCTTCAACAATTTCCTTGATCTTTTCAGTCTTTTCTTCAGTCTTGTTGTCTTCATCTTCGATTTCTTCAATCTTTGGCTTATCAGAGTTTTCTTCTTCCTTCTTTTCTTCCTTTGGTTCTTCCTTCTTGACTTCCTTTTCAACTTCCTTGGTAACCATTAATTCAATTGGGTAAGAAACGAATTCAGAGTGCTTCTTAACAACTTCCTTGATAGTCTTTTCTTCTAAGTAGTCTAATTGATCACTCTTCATGAATAATCTTAAGACGGTACCTCTACCAATCTTTTCATTGGTTTCATCCTTGGAGATGGTGAAAGAACCACCAGCGTTGGATTCCCAAACGTATTGGTCATCATCGTTAGACTTGGAGATAACTTGAACTCTGTCAGCAACCAAGAATAAGGAGTAGAAACCAACACCGAATTGACCAATCATAGAAACATCAGCACCGGCGGATAAGGCTTCCATGAAGGACTTGGTACCAGACTTGGCAATTGTACCCAAGTTGTTGATTAATTCAGCCTTGGTCATACCGATACCTGAATCTCTGATTTCTAAGACCTTTTGGTCCTTGTATGGAGTGATTCTGATGAACAAGTTTGGTTCAGATTCTAATAAGGACTTGTCAGATAAGGCCTTGTATCTAATTTTATCTAAAGCATCAGAGGCGTTAGAGATCAATTCTCTCAAGAAAATTTCCTTGTTAGAATAGACGGTGTTAATGATTAAACTCATTAATTGAGTAATTTCAGCTTGAAATTCAAAAGTTTCAGAGGACATGTTTGCGGATGTATTGATAAAACTATTTTACTTTGGGGATTAGCAGTTTAGCATTTTCTACAAGTCATTGATGTCAAATTTTAGAAAGAACTTTTTACAAAACTTTAATTAACTCAATTGTATTTATATCTCAAAGTGGAGTAGATGTGTCTGTGAGCTCACACACACATTTTTTTTTCTGGAAAAATTTTTTCCTTAGCGTTTTTTGCCCATGGTAGATTTGTTAATTGTTACTAAACAAAATGGAACTTTCTAGAAAAAAAAAAAATAAAAGTATGCTGAACGTTGACGCGTATTTTCGCCTTAAAGTTTGCTGTCTTCACAGAGTCACGTGTCATGCACGTCCACATTTAATCAATTAAGCAATTCACAAATTTATAAACCATTCATTTTAACGTATCTTTAGAGTGTTCAACAAGCTATCAGTTGTGTCCTCTTCAACCTTGAATGTTTCACTCCAGATGTCTTCTATAATAGACAGCAGCTTGTTTATCATATCAATACTAACATCATCAGTTTCTTTTACATCACGGTTGTATTTTAACAGCGCAACCAAAGACTCATATTCCTCAAATGATATCACAAATCTGTCTAAACCAGAGTTGTATATCATATCATTCAACAAATAAATACTTGCTCTTCTCAAAATCTTGAAGCTATCGTCTTTCTCGTCAAATTCAAATGTCAAAATACCCTTGATACAAGAGAAACAGTCGATCAATTCACTTTCAGTCAAAACATCCATGTTGACTTGTAGCAAAATACCCAGAATAGACATTGCAGACATTCTAACTCTGTTATCTATTTCTTTGGAATTTTGAGCATTAATTTTTTCAATTACAATGTGGAACATTTTGTGTAGTGGTTCATCTTTATTCAATAAGTATTTCTTATTCTGGAATGCCTGAGACAAAACTTCACCTAGACGTAGCTCTTCTTCAAATGAGATGTTTAAAATAGAGGTCTTCTTACCATACTCGTCATAGAGTCTCATAATGTATTCTAAACTTTTTTCATGGTTACACAAAATAACCAAACCTCTGATACTATTCAAGTAAACGAAAGGTTCTTCATTCTTCATTTCGTTCAAGTGTAGTTCTAGCACAACACCATAATCGACCACATTTGAGTCTTTCAATAACAGCTCTCTAAGTTCATATAAACCTTGTGCTTTGATTGGTGGTAATGGATCGTTCAAGTTCTCTAAGGCTTGCTTCAACATCTTCTTATCAGCTGTCTCAACACTGTCTTCAATATTTTCTTTTTCATCAGTATTTTCATCCAACAATCTTATAATCTTACTAATTAAACTTACAGCTTCTTTAGACTTGGTATACTTTTGACCTAATATGGATGATATTTCTTTCAGGCTTTCTTTGTTTTGCTTGTTGAAAGATGAGCCACCACTGATGATATATGAGATGAGCTTTAGTAACATATTAAAGACATTTTGATTGCTTTCAGTACTCTCTTCTCCATCCTCATCATCTGAGTCAGATCCATCATCAGACATCTCAAGTGTGTGGAAATAATTAGGTAGTTTTAGCAGGTCGATTATCAGAATCAAAATGTCTTGTGGATTGCTAGCAATAGCATCTTTGAAGTCATCAGTTCCAATCATGCTGTTCATAATCTTTAAATCGTTTAATTGTAAGAATACATCTGTGCTGTCAGAAGTGCCACTATAGGATTCACACCATCTTCTTAGTATTGTAACAAACACATTGTTGATGATATCTGTATTTTTGGTTATACTTTCCAAAACTTTTAGTATCAATTCGTTTTGGACATCTTGAGTTTTGATAAAGTTTTGTAAATTTTGGATTTGTGTTGTGACATTATTTTCTTTTCCAATGGTGGATTTTAGCTCTGACATAAAGCTTAATTGTGGCAGCTTACTGTTTGGCGTCACTTGTAATTTACCAAATACATCTGATTGCAAATCAAAGTCATAGTTGACAATTAAGTAGTTGAGTAGATACCACTTTCCATTAGAGCACAATAAGTAGAACTTCAGAGTACTAATCAAACTATTGACATAAGCCTCATTGATAATACTTTGATCAAGTTTGTTTCTTTTATAATTAACATAGATGAAATTCGCATATCTGTAAAGAACAAACATGAAATCATACTCGTTTTTGTATTCCAACATTGACTGAACAAAATTATTGTCATTTTGTCTTGTAAGTGTGATAAACGCGTTCATTTTTTTAATTAAGTTACTTGTTGAAATAACAGCTTCATTCCTCTTAGCAGTGGTGCAAAAGATATAATCATCATGCAATCTTGAGTAAAAGAAATCAGCTATGATCTTGATATTCTTATTGTAAATTGTTGATAGTATGTTCATAAGGCCAACTATGACAACCGAGCTCTCTTCTATTTCCAAAAGCTCAAACACTTGATTGAACAAGAGATAAAAATATTGCTTATTGGTTTTGCATGTGGATGGCTTCTTCAGTATAAGCTCATTCAAATGTGCTATCTTTGATAAATCTATCTCTTCACTATCTTTACTCTGAAGGATAAACTGGATTAGAGATTTAAGTCCATCGCGTTTGGTTACAATTAAATTAGATAGTTGCTTTGACAGTAGTAACTGAGTTTTGGTGTTATTCTTTAGGTAATTGATCCAAATGGAGTAATTTGCATACAACTCATATGTATCATCTATATTGTTTTCCAAAATCAGCACACAGTTTTCAAACTTTTCGGGTTCAATACCTTCTCCAATCAAGTATAAACATGCTATAATCAAATCGTGATAAAGATTTGTCAACTTTATACACTTGTGAAATGATTCACTTAATTCAAAATTTTCATCATTTTTCGTGAACAGTTTTACAAGTTGAGACAATGTGTGTGCCAGCAACTTGTGATTATTTTCTCTAGGAATGCTATTAAACACACCATAAATAGAGTCTTTGCTATCGTTCAACAAATACTGTTGTGGTCTGATGTTGTTGGGCAGAAGTCTGTATATCACTTGTAAGGTTATGAATTTTGTAAATCTATCTATAAGTTTCATGTCATTTAGTGAGAGCATAAATGTGCTACTGTCTTTGGCATTAATTTCTTCAGCTGATATAGTTTTGACCAAAGAGTCTACAATTAGTAATATTTCATTGTCTATGTAATCTTGATTGATAGGCTGATCCTTGTAATGCAATTCTAAGGCATCTACAGTATCATAAAGGTCATTGAAGTATACATCAAGAGAACTTTTTTCTGAATAAAACTTTGGTTTGTGGCCTAAAGAATTCTTGATCTGATCAACTATCTCTTCCTTTTTCCCTGACATAGATGAATTTTTTTGTTTGTATAGTCTCGTTTTAGTGGAGTTAGATGTGTGGTTATTAATGCTTTTAACAGCTGATGTGTGTATAAGAATTAGGATTTTTTTCCTTTACGGTTTTATTAGAGTTTTTAGTTGCACGTGCAGACGCATCTCACGATTATATCATCGCTCCCAATTTTTTCTTTTTTTGAAAAAATCTCTTTTCTTTTTTCTTAAAATTTGAAAAAGTTATCATATCGATATAGAAAGCTTCATGTAATAAACCAAATATCAGCACTTTGAAAATTGAATAATTGAAGAACTGCTTTATTCTTTCAAAAGATAAATTAAACTCATATTTTACATAAAACAATTATAAAACATGGCTGAAGCAAAAGTTGATGACACCAGATTTCAAAAATTAGACGATGAGGATAAAACATCTGTAGTTTTAGACGCCAGATACGGCGATCTTGACTCTTTAAAAGAAATATTTGAAGAAATGATTGATTCCTCTCTATTGATTACTGATAACATCGTTGATGACAACAAAAATACCCCATTGCACATGGCTGCTTGTAACGGTCACTTAGACATAATCAAATACTTATTAGGATCATTGAAGAGCAATGACTTGATTACTGACGAACAAATTTATACATGGGTATCTTCCAAAAACGCCTCCGGGAATACTGCTTTGCATTGGGCTACTTTGACCAAACAACTAGAAGTCATCAAATACTTATGTGAAGAATGGAAGGCTGATCCATTGATTAAAAACGGATTAGGACAAGATTGTATTTTTGTTTCTGAAACTAATCAATTGTCTGAAATAGAAGCATACTACTTGACCAACTATGATGTTGAACCTGAGGACGAAAGTGATGAAGAAGGCGATGCTGAAGATATCAAGTTCACCAGTGAAGACGTTGAATACAATGAAGGTACAGAAATAAACGAAATGACTAAAGATGCCCATGAAGCTTTGAAGAACATGGATATCAACAAGGAATAGATTTATTTGAAGCTACTGGATATATATACAGACACATAGGATAATATGTTTTTTATTAATATACAAGAACCACTGGCAAGTTGGCCTCTAGGCTCTGGTCACGTTTTTCTGATATGCACGTAAAGATTTCATCTCCCAAAACGTCTGCGTGGAAAATTTTTTTAGTGAGCTAAGCAGACTTTTGGCGGCCGAAAATTTTTCTTTTGAAGTTTTATCCATTTCTTTTTTTTTCCCTCTTTGGATTCTTCGTTTGGTCAAAAACATCACACTTCTTTGCAAATTGAGAATAGAAGACAGACCATATAAACATTATCAGATACATCACCATATATTAAGATATGACTGAATTAGCTGCTCAATTGGGTATTGATCCAACTTTAAAGAAGAAAAAGAAAAAAACTATCAAATTAGATGATTTAGATGCCATAGTTTCCACCAACAAGGAAAGCAAAGAATCCACTCCATCTTCAGCTCTAGCCACTGATGACATTACCGCCGGATTAGGTGACATGACCTTAAAGAAGAAGAAAAAGAAAAAACAAGCTGTTTCTTTAGATGATTTCGACAAAGAATTGGAAAAGGCTGGTGTTGATGAAAGTTTAATCAATGAACAATTACAAGCCACTTCTGAAGCTTCTTCCAGCTCTGCTGCTGCTGAAAAGACCGAAAGTCGTTCATATGATGAGTTATTATCCAGATTCTTCAACATTTTAAAGCAAAACAATCCAGAATTAGCTGGTGAAAAGTCATCCACCAAGTTTAGAATTCCACCTCCAGTTTGTCAAAGAGATGGTAAGAAGACCATCTTTGTTAACATTGAAGAAATCTGTGAAAAATTACAAAGATCTACTGATCACTTGATACAATACTTGTACGCCGAATTGGGTACTTCCGGTTCCATTGATGGTCAAAAGAGATTAATCATCAAGGGTAAGTTCGTTGGTAAGCAAATGGAAAATGTTTTAAGAAGATACATATTGGAATACGTCACCTGTAAGACTTGTAAATCTATAAATACTGAGTTAAAGAAGGAACAAAGTAATAGATTGTTCTTCTTGGTATGTAAGAGTTGTGGATCCACCAGATCCGTTAGTACCATCAAGACCGGGTTCCAAGCCACTGTTAAGAGAGTCAAGAAATTCTAAGCTAGGACTTCATTGTCTTTATTTGTTATATACGCTTCGGTTTTATTTCTAATTTAGAATGTATACAAAAAGGTAATTATTACAGTTGATATATAAGCAAACTCATTTTTTTTATATAATCTTGGCTAAAGGTACAAGCCATGAACCTACTGTGGGTTCTTTGGTGACCCACTGGTGTATGCTGGTTTTGATTGCAGCCTCATCTGAATTATTCAAGAATATGTCACTAATGTTCTTCAAATATCTAGTGTTGCTGGATATTGTGGGTAGATGATTTTGATACTTCTTTTTATAGAATGAGTGTTCCTTCTCATCAAGATTTTTCACATTCATCTCAATCTTTTCATTAATTTGTTCCACTACCTTGGATAAGTCTTGAGATTCTTCAATATTTTCGTTGGTTTGGGTATCTAAGCCATCATTTGCTTGTTGAGAATCATCAAGAGCTCTATGTTTTGACTTTTTTTTGTTTCTGCTGCTCATTGTTCTAGTTTGGTTGTTGGAAAATAGAAAAGTTGGACAATCATTGTATCCCACAAGGTCTGATTCTGAACAGTTCTGGAATGACTTTCTATCGGCTTGATATTGATTATCGACTATAGTTTTAGATGTATTTAGTTCCATTGTGTGGTTATGTCTTCGGTGTATGGGGGTAATTTTATTTGTCTATTGATTTATCTAAGCATAGACACATCGCAATTTGTTTCAGCTTGATATGAATGGAAGAGATATAATTTTTTTCCAGCTTAGGTTTTTTTTTTTGCGCCCTTTAAAATTGGAAGACAAAGCAGAAGAAAAAATCGGCTTTTAATGTCGGACTTAAGGCACTGTTCAGGCAGCAAAAAAATGTCAGTCAACATTTGTTTATGCCTAGTCACGTGTAAATTGATAAGATGATAACAAATGAAATCTTTTTTACCCTAAAATAATTTTTCACTCTATTAAATTTCATTAATAAAAAAATTAATAATGTTCCTTTACCCTTTAATTAATTAGCTAATAAAATTTTTGAAGTAATATAATTTTTTAAAATGTAAAGATTATTTTAATATTGTAAGAATATTAACCACTACTCAACAACAACCAATAAAGTATTAATTCACATCACCAATACTGCATATTTGAATGTTTTTTTACTACCATATGGATGAGACTACCTTGTTCGACACGAGTAAACATAATCATAGCAGATCGCTCAATGATCTTCACGAACCGCATTTGAAGTATGTGTTTTTATTCAACTACTCTACTTTAAGAAAGGCATTGGAAACTGCCATGTCATGCAAAGAGTTAGTTGATTTTGCAATTAAAAGACTGGAAGCATACTTTGATGCTGAAATAATAGCCACTGATGTTAAAGTTCTTTACATCTGCAACAAAAATTATAATATAAAGAATCAATGCATTCTGGATGATTCGCTGACTAATATCGTCAACCATCACATAGAGATCCACCATGGATCAGTGTCTTGTAGTATTTGTCACAAGCACTTGAAGACAGTCTGTGACATTCAACGTCATGCCATGGTATTCACTGATAAAAAAAATAAAGACTGGAAAGTGTATAAAGAATTTTTCATGTCTCTTTATGATCTGAATAGAAGAGAGCCTTATAAGGACCATGATTTTTCCAATGAATTATTTTTTGAGGAGTGCTACACATTACCAGAATTTGAACATAGATTTTCCAATGAAGAATGCAGAGATATTAAATGCAAATACAGCTGTAACCTCTATTTCAACAACAATGCTGCCATTGAGGAAGACAGCAGAATAGTTGATGCTTTGAACAAGAATATTCAACAATTAAGAACTGAACTTCAGCAGGCACTGACAGTTTCCAACGAAAGAAGAATGGAATCTATTGACGACCGTGCTAATGAGCTGCTTGCAAATGCTATTGCTAACAGAGGTGGTACATTTGATTTAAACTTCAACGACTACGGTTCCTCAGAATCACTATTGGAGAATTCTTATCACTCTGACAATCATCATTCGGATAGCATAAGCATTGGAAGTGTGTATGAAAACGGAGATAGCGGGTACCCAACCCCACACGGATTCTTTAGTGATTCAGACATTTACTCAAGAGAGTACCTAGCCAACCATCATACAGATTCAATGGAAACTTTACAATACTATATGGCTAGTCAGAGCACATTGCTGGAAGATGCTGAGTTTGAGGCGCGTTATGCGAATAGTGAAACGTCAACAATCAGTGTTTTTGAGGGATACCAACTTGACAATGAGATTGATACATTGGATGAGTGGGATGCATATGTCCAAGACTTTCTGCGTAGTTAAAGTATTCTAGTATATACAGTGTAAAATATAAAGTCATAATTGATTAAATTGAAAGCAAGCTGTCACGTGTAAATTTTCTTTCTTTTTTTTGGCTGAAGATTTTCAAGAAAGCAAAGAAAAAAAGTTACGTTAGAAAACCAACACACACACCAAGATTTGTTTTTTTTTCATCTTTCAAAATCAATCAGTTTAGATTTGTATCACAATACCCAGACAACCATAACTAATATATTACAGCATGTCTACTATCACAACTAAAGATATCACTGATACTTCATCCAAAAACGTTTTGAATGGTATCACCCCTCATTCTCACATCAAAAATCTAGGTCTAAAGCCAAACTCCATTGAGCCAGAATACTTTGAACTAAACGGTACTTCTGGTATGGTTGGTCAAATGAAGGCCAGAAAGGCCTTGGCCATTATCAGTAAGATGATCTTGAAGAAAGATGTTATGGGTAAGTCTATATTGCTAGCTGGTGCTTACTCTACTGGTAAGACTGCTTTAGCCAAGGGTCTAGCAGGAGAATTAAACCAACAAATCTTAACCACCATAAATGCTGATGGTGCCAAGGAAGATGTTCAAGAAAATGTTGTTCCATTTGTCAGCTTTTCTGGTAGTGAAGTCTATTCTTTAGAATTGTCCAAGACTGAAACATTGACTCAATTCTTCAGAAGATCCATAGGTGTAAGAATCAAGGAAGTTACTGAATTCATTTGTGGTGAAGTTGTTGAAATTATTATTGATAGATCCATCACTGGTGGCCAAAAACAAGGTAAATTAACAATCAAGACAACCGATATGGAAACTGTTTATGAACTAGGTACCAAGATGATTGACAATATCTTAAAAGAAAAGATTAATGCCGGTGATATTATCAACATAGATAAGGCCAATGGTAAGATAACCAAGCTAGGTAGATCCCTAAGTAGATCAAGAGATTACGACGCCATGGGTGTTGACACCAAGTTTGTAAAGTGTCCAGAAGGTGAATTACAACAAAGAAAGACTGTTACCCACACTGTTTCCTTACACGATATTGATGTTATAAACTCTAGAACTCAAGGTGTTCTAGCCTTATTTTCTGGTGATACTGGTGAAATCTCCAAGGAAGTTAGAGACCAAATTGATAATAAGGTAACTGAATGGAAGGAAGAAGGCAAAGCTGAAATTGTTCCAGGTGTTTTATTCATAGATGAATGTCATATGTTAGATTTAGAATGTTGTGCATTCATCAACCGTGCTTTAGAAATGGAATTGGCACCAATTGTTATAATGGCTACTAATAGAGGATTGACTAAAGCCAAAGGATCCCAAGATGTTACTCCACATGGTCTTCCTGCCGATTTGTTGGATAGATGTATAATTGTTCCTGTTGAAAAATATGAAGCCAAGGATGTTTCCATGATTTTAAAAATAAGAGCTACTGAAGAAGAAGTTGAACTTAATGACGAAGCTTTACAATTGTTAACCAAAATAGGTCAAGAAACTTCTTTAAGATATGGATGTAACTTGATCATAGTTTCTAACCAAATTGCTTTGAAGAGAGGTTCTAAAGTAGTAGAATTACAAGATGTTGAGAAGTCATACCTATTGTTCTTGGATTCCAAGAGATCTATTGAAGTACTAGCTGAAGCCCCAGTAGTTGAAAACAAAGACGTTGACATGGGTGAATAGTTATTGTTATATAAGTAAAACATTGAACTAAGAATTGTATCCAGAAAATAATAAAAGAAAGTATACTTTTTTTCTCAAAATAAAGTCTTATTATCCTTCTATATATACTCTATTAAATTAGCAAAGAATCATCATTTTATGAACTTGCACCTCTAGTATTTAAAATCAAGGCTATAATCATACCGTATAAACCTAAAACTTCTGCGAAAATCAAAATCAAAACTATACCAACAAACAATCTACTTTGTTTCATGAATTTTCTAACACCCACATCACCAACAACACCAATGGCGTAACCACTACTTAAACATGCAAACCCTACACAAAGACCACATGCAAGGTGAAGGAAACTATTAAACAATGTGTATGGTTCAGTAGGAGACATAGAACCGGCTATAAGAACTGAAACAACCAATCCGTAAATGGCAAGGATACCACTCATGACAACAGGAATCAAAGACTTCATGATCAATTCAGGTTTGAAGTGGGCTATACCAGAAATACCTATACCGGATTTAGAAGTTCCATATGCGGCACCTATACAAGACAAAGTCATTGCTAGGAAGCAACCAGAAAAGCCTATGACTGGTGCGTAATTTGGAGCGTAGTCCACTATGTATTTGTCAGACATTTTTATTATTATATTATTATATGGTGTTTCTTTTAGTCAATAAAAGAATAAATGAAATAAGTTATATGATGATCTGTTATTTGGTTTGTTTTAAAGATGTCTCTTGTAAGAGGAACGATAGTTAAGAAGTTTTTTAGGGAAAAGGCGAGGATTGTATATGGCGCTTTAAGGCCTTTTTTGGTTGTAAGAAAAATTTTTGTCGGAGAAAAATTAAAATTTGTAGAAAAGCCAGCAAAAATGGCAATTTGCGGATATAATAAACAAACAAACAACCCAAATGAGCCATGCACACACAGCAGTTAGAAATGCTGCTATGAAAAAGAAGATTGTTGTGGATTCCACATATATAAGAAAGGTATATTTGAAACTAAGGTATGAACTGATACAAGAGATCGTAAAGGAGAATGCTTCTGGCATGGACCAAAAAGTTAAGGACATGGATGTACATCTGATAGGTATAATGACCGATGTTATAAGTGGCTGTGACATATCTGATTTAAATGATAAAGACTTGAAGTTCGCCAGTGACAAGGAAGTTTTGGCGTTTTTAGTGTCCAATGAGGAGTACATAGATAACATTGAGGAAGATAAAGAACTATCGAATAAGCTAAGAGAAGAAATGAATGTCTTTGATGATGTTTGCATCACAAAAGGAGAAAAGTTGATTAACTTCAATGAGTTCAGCGATGAATATACTAAGTATGGTGAACAACATGTGTCTCAATATTTAGCTGAATTGGATGCCAAAATTGAAATGGCGTTAGGAGATAATATAGATTATGAACAACTTGAGAAAGATATACAAAACGAGAATGAGGCCTTGGATGGCGTGTTTACGAAATACAGAGAGGTGTTAGTTGATTCTATGTTTAATGTTTATAATCTGCAGACAAGTGGAAGTCTTGAGGAAGCCAACAAGAAGTATGATACGCTCAAGGCAAAGACAGAGTTTTTGTTAGAGAAAAACAAGTTGTGATTGCTGTCGGATATAACAGCCAATAACTACATCTGTCTCCAAGAAAAACAGGCGGGAAAAAAAACCACGGCCATGAAAAAAAACGTTGACAAACGCGTAAAAAAAAAGGGGAAAAATAATTGAAATTAACAGAAGAGTGTTGGTGAGGTTTGTTAATGACAAGCTTCGTTGATTGGGAAATGTAAAGTACACTACGATGGATTAACACTCTTATAAGAATTATATAGCTTTTAATGTATATATAAACCACACACTTATACATTGTATCTAATTCATGATAATATAATACGTATCGATAATGTTTGAAAGCCATTTTTATTTGAAACAAAGTTTAAATTCTATGATGATGCTGCAAAAAAAAAAATGAGAGAGACATGAACTATAATTTATTATTTTTAAATATTTTTTTTAGAAATACACAGGATATGTTGTTCTAGCTTAGTTATTACCATTGTTGACTGTACAACATGTCAAATTGACAACGTGTACAGATCACTTTGACAAACACCAAAAGAGGAAATGAAATGATTTGATTAAACATAAACTTCTTCACGTATAAAAAATTCTTCCTTTAAAAAAAAAAATTTTTTTTCTTCTTCTTATTTTTTTTGTTGTTCATGCAAAAAAAGTCAAAACCTAGAAAAAAACAACTTCTTTCTTGTTTTTGAATACTTGTTCGATCATCTGTCTGCTTTGTAAAACCAATCAAAACTCTCAACAATTCCAAAATCATAATACTCAAACATGGTTTTGTATAAAAAACAAAAGGCTACTTTATCCG
Organism: Hanseniaspora thailandica (nom. inval.); assembly: GCA_030573475.1. Taxonomy (NCBI): domain Eukaryota; kingdom Fungi; phylum Ascomycota; class Saccharomycetes; order Saccharomycodales; family Saccharomycodaceae; genus Hanseniaspora; species Hanseniaspora thailandica (nom. inval.). The sequence goes on along the minus strand of JAJMDF010000006.1, from coordinate 28,901 downwards.
AACCTTTAGTTCTACCCTCGGAATTCGGTGTAGACACTAAAGTATTTGTAATAAGAGAAACCGGTGAATGGTTTCCCAAATATTCAGACTATATCAAACGTCTATGGTTCTACATGCAAAACAATTTTACTTGTGAGATCACTTCCCATACAAACTTGACTTTTTTCCAAGCAATGGCTTCTGAAGAAGAAGAATTTAACAAACTTGAAATGAGATTCCCTATAAAAATCAGAGCTCCACTAGCTCAGTATTTACACTTCAATCCTACTTCTAGATTTGATTTGCTTTTGGAAGAAACATATTTCAAGTTCAAAAAACTCTTCTTTGTTGACGAGGTGGTTTTCTTGAAGGACATGAATATCACAGATGCCAATGGTAACATCATAAACAATATAAGTGACAACATCTTTGTTACTGAGTTTTTGAAAAATCACAACATGTACTTTGATAGAGATGCTGCTGAAGCTTACCAAACAGCTGCTGGATTAGATGACAATACCAATGAAATTGGTGTTGATTTGTCAAACAAATGGGAAGTTAAAGAAATAATGGATCCGACACCAAATTACCCTCAAAGATATAGAATATACCAACCATCTTCTTTCATCTTCATCGAAGTTGATTGTAATGAAATAAGAAGAGAAAGAAAATCATACACTAGACACTTGGTCAGATCATTCATGAAATTGACTTTGGAAAAGGCATCCAGAAAGAATGGGTCTCCATGGCGTGTCAAGGAAGACTACATCCAACATTACGATCTAAGTCCAGAGTGGCCAGTACAGTTCTTGAAATATAAAGAAGTTCCTAAAAATACAAAAGGATCTTCAGAAACAGGAGAAAATACTGCCAAGAAAAGAGGCAGACCGAAATCAAATAACACACCTATAGAAACTGATGAAAAGTCAACAAAGAAAAAACCAAAGAGTACCAAGAAGGAAGTAACCAATGATGACTTCAAGATCTCCAAGTTTTCAAACACACCTTCTGATGACAGTTTGAAGTTTGTTAATAAAACAGCTCCAAAACCTGCTTCAGATGCAGTTACAAGAAAACCTACATCTAACTCATTTACCAAAATCACTCCAGAACCTTCTTTGCAACCACAAAAGCCTAAGATTATTTTCAATCCAAATGTCGTCAAACCTAAGATGACCATTGTGAATGATGATGAAATACCTAGAGTGATCGACAAGTTCAACGATATGGTATCTAACAATAAATGGTTAAAAAACATCAGAGAAATAGTCATTAAGAGCATAAGAGAACATGATAAGTTTTCTCCACCAAAGTCAGATGAGGAATTGTATGACTTGTTCAGTACACTTTACTATTACAGTGAAGCCAATTCGACTGATGAGTTAATTAACTCTAGTTTTTTGAATCAAGGTTTCAAGCAGTATGATGAAAAATTTGCCATCAAGGCATTTTCCAAGAATAGAAAGACTTCTCATGAATTTAATTTTTTCTTGATTTTGAGAATATACATATTTATCATCAACTTCAATGAAGTTTTATGTTTGGAGGTTCCTAAGTTCCAAGATTTCTTGGTGTTGTTGAACAATGAAAGCCAGAATGAACACAAGAAGAAGTATGTGGACAAAGTTGCATTCAAGTTTGTTTCTAGGCCAAATGAGGATGAGCAATCTGGATTGACTAATAACTTAAAGAACAAAATGGACAACTTAATTTTCAAGGAATTAGCTAACTTTGATTTGGTTCCAGTATCTGAAAAGAGGGATGTGGAGCTTGAAGATTCCACAGACTTGAACAAATTTACCATCGAATTAATTTGTTGTTTGTTAAGACTGTTCATTGATGAAAAGGGTAATTGGTCTGTTGAAATTCCAAACAAGTGGTACTCACATACGTTGAAGAAGGAAATTGATAAAGAGGATGCAACTACTGGCATTTTGAATGAAAAGGAGATTGAGTTTTTGGAAAGTTGCTCAAAGTTTAAAGATGTTTCATTCTCTGAAAGATTGATGAACAGACAGTTTGCCAATGGTAATTGGTGTTTGATCTTATTGGGTCTTTTAGAAGATTCCATCCATGTTGCACCATTGCAAGATAAAATGGTCAACATCATCATGTTATTTATTGGTGATGGAACTGTTCATGGTAACAAATCTTTGAACACCAAGTTGTTGGCCAACTTTGGTGAAAACTTTAAGATGAAGGACCGTTTGAATATTATTTATGTTCTGATGGAACTTGTAACCAACTACAGCACCGAAATGAAACAAGAAGTTGACAAGTTTTCTGATTACACTACTTTCTTAAAGTCTGAAAGATTCAAAACTGCCAGAAGTATGAAACCTATCAGTAAGGAGATTAATTCATTATTGGATAAGAAATCTAAACTATCTGCAACTCAACCTGACAAGGATCCTGCAGATATTGAAAAAAAATCAAAGGAGTTAGAAGAGCAAATCAAAAATCTGGAAAAGCAAGTTGCTTGCAAGGAACAAATCAAGGAGTTCTGGGACAGTCAAGTCAAATGGGCCATGCAATTGAGATCCAAATCTTTAGGATCAGACAGATATGGGAACACTTATTGGTTTTTGGAGTCTCACGGCTCCTTTGATTTGAACACTTTGGGTGAATTGACTGGCAATGAACTTAAACATTCAGGTAAGATCTTTATTCAAGGTCCTAAGAAGAATGAAATTCCTAGATACTACAACGGTATTACTTATGAGGAATATTTGAAAAAAATTGAAAAATATCAAATCAAGGATGATGGGTGTATTGTGAATGATGAGAATAAGTTGATTTTATTGAACAGCAGAGTTTGGAACAACTTATACACCAACAAGGATCTTAGTGTGCTGGATTGGAAGTTCATTGATTGCGGCAGAAACTTTTTGGTCTCTGAAGATGATTGGTGCTTTATTGATGATACAGAGACTTTGCATAGATTGCTGAATTGGCTTTACAAGTTTGGTTCTACAGAGAGACATTTGAAGAGTAACATTTCTTCTATTTTGGAAAGTTTGAACCATGAACATCCATCACTTCCACTTCTTTACAATGAAGAATTTGAGAGTGAACAATGTCAACACTTACTATCTGATATAAACAATACTTATAGTGGTCTAAAAGATTATGATATTTCAATTCTTCAAGATCTTGCTAACAATCCAAAAACATATGAACAGTGGAACAAGATCATTAGTGAAGCTACTGTGTCTGATGATGCTGAGACTGAAGATTCTTTGACCGTCATGAAAAAGAACCTTGAAGAGGTTTCTAGCGAATTAGACATTAAGAAATACGAGTTGGTTCAATTAAATATCTCCTCAACCCAACCTGTTGTGGAGTTGCCTGAACATAAAGAGCTTTCCAAGAAGATAGATGAGCTGATGGAGAAGAAACAAGCTATAATCAAAGAAATTGATGCATATGAAGAAAACAAAAGATCTAAAGCTAGAGAAGCAGGATTAATGATGTTTGAAAATGGCAGTGATAGTACTTTAGTGGAATCATTTAAGAACAGTGTTATATTGAAGAAATTAATCAAAATAACCAGTATAGCTAACGAGATTATAGAATTAAACAACCAAGCTAAAAATGATTTAAAGAAAACTTATGTCAATGGCAGAGCTGTAAAGTACTTTAAAAAGAACCTCCAAAACGCAACTGGAGAGGTCAAGAATGTTAAGAAGGGCAAGAAGAAAACAGCTGCCATTGCAACATCTATACCACTGAGTGAAAAGATGAGCTCTATCAAGGAAGAAATGAAGTTGTTTATCAGCAAGAAGGGATTAGAAGAGTTTATATAGAAATGAATTTAATCAATAACCAGGATTATTTTAAGTCCGGCTAACAAATCTGTTTCACTCATCTTTCAGCGTATAAGAAAAAAAGAAAAAAAACTTGGGAGCGGTTTGCCATGCTTTAATTTCAAAGCGTTAATCAACTTTTTTTTCCTTCTTTCACCTGTTTGAAAAATTTTCTATCACTTTGGCATTTCAGATTGGAAAAGAGAGAACAGAAGAAGATTACCACAACCAAAGTAAACATCTCAGTCGATTGTCATATAGATAGAACTATTTCAATCATTACATAATGTTAAGAAATGTTATTACTCAAAACTCAAGAGTTTGTTTTCAGCAACAAACTCTTAATAGAAGTATAAATGCTGTTTATTCTCTAAGATACCAATCTTCAAAGAAATCTCCTGAAGAATTAGTCAAAGAATCTAAGCTAGACTCCAAGCCAATTGAAGGTAACTTAAGCAAATTCAGAAAAATCAAAAAGAACAATAAAAATCAACCGGACGATTTGAAATTAAACGAAGAAGAAGTTAAGAAGTTGTATAAGCCTACCTCATTCCAAAAATCTGTTGCATCCTTTTTGGTCAAATATTTGGGTGTTAACATTGATAAGGTCAGAGCTGGTCCAATAGCTGGTTCCTATTACTACAAAGAGTGTTCTGATCAAGGTTTGATCTATGAAGATGATGTTGAGTTATCCAAAGGTTGTGAATTCTTTTACAATGACTTGAAACTACCAAAGACTTTTTCCCAATGGTACCAAATTCACATATTACATGTCTGGATATTATTTGTAAGAATGAGAGCATTGCCATTTGATGTAGGTAAGAACTACCAAAAGAAGATCATTGACAGAACTTTCCAAGAATTAGAAAGAAAGTTGAAGGAAGAAATGAACGTTAGATCAGGCAGATTCATAGATAACTACTTAAAAGAATTCAACTCTCAATTAAGAGGTTGTATTTTTGCATATGATGAAGGTTTCTTCACTGATGATTACACACTAGCCAAGGCTTTATGGAGAAATCTATTTGGTGGTAGAAAGAATGTTGATTTCGTTCACTTGGAAGCTTGTGTCAGATATGTTAGATCTCAATTGTATGTTTTATCCAAGATGTCTGATAGAGACTTTGCCTTAGGTAACTTCAAGTTTGTACCAGCTGATCAATTCGTTAGACCATTGAGTCAACAACAATATGAGGAATTGAAGAAGGAAGTAATTGAAAAGTACGAAAAGATAGATAACGATCCAAAGACTCAAGCCAGTGATAAGAGTAATCTAAGATATGACAATTAGCCTCTTTATTAAAAATAAAAAGAGCTACTAATTATTTAATGTATAGAGAACCTGATTAGCTTTTATTTTTTGAAATTATAAGATGAACTTGTAGAATGGCAAGATTTGGTATTTGAAATGATAATTTCGGATATAAAGTTGATTGTTTCTTTTTTTTAAAGTTTTGTGTAGCGCATGGTCATTTTGATGGCTTTTTTTACCATAAATTAGGTGCACCGGGAAAGGCTGGTGGTGCGGGTGAAACACTTCAATAATTACCTAAAACGGCAAAAAAGTGGCGTGCTTTAGAGAGTTCTATTTTGAGACTCAAATTTTTTTTTGGGGGAGACTTTTTCCGCAGTTTGGGAATGTTTTATAAAAACGGAAGAAAAAAAAATAGTCCTTGTACTTATACAGCAGAAATTAGGTTGTTATTTTTTTTGTTTTTGTAAATAAAGTGTAAACTCGTTTAATTAAGAAAAAGTTTCATTTAAGCTTAGGGTTTAATTAATTCATCTTTAATCAATTATCATTTTAAGAAGTCTAGATTATTTAATTAAAAGAGAAAGTGGATTGAAGGAATAACCAAAAAATTATACTAGAAAGTCTATAACTTAGTACACCTTTTTTTAAAAAAAGAAAAAAAAAACTTCATTCAAACCTATTTGATTTCTTTGTTCAATAATTAGATTTAACTTTATCATCAAATCATAACTTTTTAATTCCATTTTTTTTCCGTCATCATAATATAATAACCAGTATCCAAAGATAATACTTCAAAACAATGAGTTACTCTAATCCTTACGAAAACAACCCATATGCTAACGATCAAAGCTATGAAATGAATAACAACCAATACTCTGCTCAACAAGATGATCATGAGTTTGTTGACTTCATGACTGAAATCAATAACATCCATACTGAATTAGACACCTACCAAAACTTAGTTAATAGTATAGATTCATACCAAAAGAGATTACTAACAGAAATCAATTACGAAACCGAACAAAACTTAAGAGAAAAGTTAGACAACCTAACCAACAATGCTCAACAACTACAAAACCAATTAAGAGACCAAATTAAGAACTTGCAAATCAAGGCTGCCTCTTCCCAATCTAATACCATGAAGGCTCAAATTGAAAACTCCAGACAAAACTTCTTAAAGATCATTCAAGATTACAGAATTGTTGAAGCCAACCATAAAGACTCTACTAAACAACAAGCCATCAGACAATATAAAATCATTCAACCAAATGCCACTGAAGAAGAATTAGAAGACGCCATTTTAGATTCTCAAGGTCAACAAATCTTCTCTCAAGCTTTATTGAATGCCAACAGAAAGGGTGAAGCTAAGACTGTATTACAAGAAGTTCAAGATAGACACAGAGATTTATTGATCTTGGAAAAGTCTATGGCTGAGTTGACTCAATTATTCAATGATATGGAACAATTAGTCGTTGAACAACAAGAAAATGTTGAACACATTGAACAAAACGTTGATGATGCTCAACACGATGTTGAATTAGGTTTGGGTCACACCAACAAGGCTGTTGTCAGTGCCAGAAGAGCTAGAAAGAATAAGATCAGATGTTACTTAATCCTTGCAGTCATATTAGCCATCATTGTAGTTGTAGTAGTTGTTCCAGTTGTAACTCATCATTAGTCGTTCAAGAAAAATGAACTGAACTAATTTATAATACCTAAAAAATAAAATAATACCAAGCCGAACTATGAACATTTTAATTAAACTAGAAAACAACATACATTCAAAGAAGCATGTTCTTCTTTTCAGACATTCCAATTTTTTTTTATAACTTAAGAGCGAATATAGATGTAATAAAGTCACAAGAGTTTAGATCATCTTATTTCAAAAATAGGTCTAAGTTATTTTTACAACTACAAATTAACATATCTTCTTTTAATACTAAAACTCATATAATAAATATAATTTTCATATAATATTAAACTAAAGACATTGTCAACAAGAATACAGTTTACAATTAAGAATATACTTCTTTGTTCACAAGAGATACGTTTATACATACAAGTTCTTATTTGATATAAATAAAAAGATGTCAACCTCGATAAAGTCCCAATTTATCCAATACATCTTCAGTAGTATGAATACCACAAAGACTTTCAAAGCTAGGGTGGAAAGAGGTGTTGCTAATAAATAACAATTGATTTACCATCATCCAGTTTCGACTCCTTCAATTCTTCACAACCATTCTAAAAAACCAACCCTCCAAATATTGCTAAATGAAGATTATTACTCGCAAGTAAAATGGGTAAGAAAGAAAATAAGTTGAAAGCTGTATTATGAAAGCAATACTATAAAAGGCGTGAAGGCTTAAGAGATGTTGGATGGTTTTTATGAACAATTTTTTAATTGTATTAAAATAAATGTGATTAAAATATGAACTTATAAGTGAAAACTTAATTTAAATAGGTAGGACTGTTTTCAAAGAACTAAGTGAAAAAATTTTCCAACTGAGGTTTATAAAGCTGAGAAATTGGACATGAAATAGATTACCGGAATAGGAAATTATTTGCTGGCAAACGTTGGGAAAAAAAAGAAAGAGTTTGGTGGACAAGTCACGTGTGTCGGATATAAAGTACACATCACGTGCACCATCTCCAACAGCTTTTTTTCTCAACAGAAAAAAAAAATTCAGTTTTATCAACAAAAAAAAATTTGTAGTTTTATCAACAAAAAAAAATGGTACACGCTGTTTAGACTCTACAAACACGCATCGAGATTTTCTTACAGTCAAAAGATAACACTGAACATTTGTTACACTCTTCTCATCTATTCTAATAAACAGCTTATAACACCAAGAAATTAATACTATAGTAGTCATCTTCTATTTTTTTGTATAACTCAGAAAAAGAAAACACTCAATACTTAACCAAAAGTAATATTATAGCTAAGTTCTCGTTTATTTAACAATTTATAAACTAAACTTATCCATTTACATATTCATAAATATCTGTAAAAGAAATAGTAACTACATTAATCTCTAATAGACCTGCAAAAAATGACTCCAGAAATCGAACAAGAATTAGCTCACACCTTATTAACTGAATTACTTGCATACCAATTCGCTTCTCCAGTTAGATGGATTGAAACCCAAGATGTCTTCTTAAAGAACTTCAACACCGAAAGAGTTGTCGAAATCGGTCCTTCTCCAACCTTATCCGGTATGGCTCAAAGAACTTTGAACAACAAATACGAATCCTACGATGCTGCTTTATCTCTACAAAGACAAGTTCTATGTTACTCCAAGGATGCTAAGGAAATCTACTATACTCCAGATCCAGAAGACTTGAAGCCTGCTGCCGTTGAAGAAGCTGCCCCAGCTGCTGCTGCTCCAACTCCAGCTGCCGCCGCCGCTCCAGTTGCTGCTGCTCCAGTTGCTGCTGCTGCCCCAGCCGCTGCCGCTGCCGAAATCCCAGATCAGCCAGTCACCATTGCTTTGGTCTTACATACTTTAGTCGCTCAAAAATTAAAGAAGACTTTAGATCAAGTTCCATTCTCCAAGGCCATTAAGGACTTAGTTGGTGGTAAGTCTACTGTTCAAAACGAAATCTTAGGTGACTTGGGTAAGGAATTCGGTTCTGCTCCAGAAAAGTCTGAAGAAATCCCATTACAAGAATTAGCCGAAACCATGCAAGATAACTTCAACGGTGAACTAGGTAAGCAATCTTCCTCTTTAGTTAACAGATTATTAGCCTCTAAAATGCCGGGTGGTTTCACTGTCACTGTTACCAGAAAATACTTACAATCCAGATACGGTTTAGGTAAAGGTAGACAAGATGCTGTTTTGTTATTCGGTTTAACTAACGAACCAGCCTCTAGATTGGGTTCTGAAGCTGATGCCAAGCAATTCTGGGACTCCATGGCTTCCAAATATGCTTCTTACGCTTCTATTGATCTATCTGCCGCTGCTGCCTCTGGTGCTGCTTCCGGTGGTGCCGCTGCTGGTGGTGCTTCCATCGATGCTGCTGCCTTTGATGAATTAACCAAGGACCAAAAGGTTCTAGCCAGACAACAATTAGAATGTCTAGCCAGATACTTGAAAATTGACTTAAACAAATCGGAAAGAAAATACTTACAAGAAAAGGACAACTTGGAATCCTTACAAACTCAATTAGACTTCTTGAATGAAGAATTAGGTGAATACTTCGTTCAAGGTATTACCTCCAAGTTCTCTGCCAAGAAGGCCAGAGTCTTTGATTCTTCTTGGAATTGGGCCAGACAATCTTTATTAACTTTATACTTCCAAATCATTCACGGTGCTCTTAAGAATGTCGATAGAGAATTAGTTTCTGAAGCCATCAACATCATGAACAGATCTAACGAAACTTTGATCAAGTTCATGGAATACCATATCTCCAACACTGATGAAACCAAGGGTGAAAACTATAAGGTTGCCAAGCAATTGGGTGAACAATTGATTGAAAACTGTAAGGAAGTCTTGAATGTCAACCCTGTTTACAAGGATATTGCCAAGCCAACTGGTCCTAAGACTGCCATTGACAACAAGGGTAACATCACTTACGAAGAAGTTCCAAGAGACCAAGTTAGAAAGTTCTCTCAATACGTCCAAGAAATGGCCAAGGGTGGTGAAATCACTAAGCAAGATGAACCAACTATTCAAGATGATTTAACCAGAGTTTACCAAGCCATCAAGACTCAAGCCAAGGGTGCCAAGATTTCTGAAAAGACTTCTTTGGAATTCGAAAAGTTATACGGTGAATTATTACAATTCTTAAACAACAAGTCCGATGAAATTGATACTAAGGTTTCTGTTGCTACCTCCTTGGAAACTACTCCAGAAGACAACTTAGACTCTGACTCCACCAAGGAAGTTGCTTCTTTACACTCTACCAAGTCCATTGAAACCAAAGTTTCCTCTTCTATCCCACCTCAAACTATTCCATTCTTACACTTGAAGAAGATGAGTAAGGGTGGTGAATTCACTTTCGATAAGCAAATGACTGGTTCATTCTTAGACGGTTTAGAAAAGGCTGCCATCAACGGTGTTACTTTTGCGGGTAAGAATGTCTTGATGACTGGTTGTGGTATTGGTTCCATTGGTGCTGCCTTATTAGAAGGTTTATTACAAGGTGGTGCTAAGGTTATTGTTACCACCAACTCCTTCTCCAAGAGAACTACTGACCACTTCCAAAAGTTATATGCCAAGTGGGGTGCTAGAGGTTCTGCTTTAGTTTTGGTTCCATTCAACCAAGGTTCTAAGCAAGATGTTGTCAACTTAATTAAGTACATCTACGATGACGTCAAGGACGGTGGTTTAGGTTGGGATTTGGATGCCATTATTCCATTCGCTGCCATTCCAGAAAACGGTATTGAATTAGAAAACATCGACTCCAAGTCTGAATTCGCTCACAGAATCATGTTAACTAACATCTACAGAATCATGGGTCAAGTTAAGATTCAAAAGGCTGACAGAGGTATTGAAACCAGACCAGCTCAAGTCATCTTACCATTGTCTCCTAACCACGGTACTTTCGGTGGTGATGGTTTGTACTCCGAATCTAAGTTATCTTTGGAAACCTTATTCAACAGATGGTACTCTGAAAACTGGGCTAACCAATTAACCGTTTGTGGTGCTGTCATTGGTTGGACCAGAGGTACTGGTTTGATGTCTGCTAACAACATCATTGCTGAAGGTATTGAAAAGATGGGTGTCAGAACCTTCTCTCAAAAGGAAATGGCCTTTAACTTATTAGGTTTAATGACTCCAGAAGTTGTTGAATTATGTCAAAAGATGCCTGTTATGGCTGACTTGAACGGTGGTTTACAATTCTTAGACGACTTAAAGGTCTTCACCAACAAGTTAAGATCCGAATTATACGAAACTTCCGACATCAGAAAGGCTGTTTCCTTAGAAACCTCCATGGAATACAAGGTTGTTGCTGGTGACAAGATGGCTGATGTTGGTTACTCCAAGGTTGAAGTTAACCCAAGAGCCAACATTGACTTACAATTCCCAACCTTCGACAAGACTCACGAAGAAGTCAAGGCCTTAGCTCCAGATTTGGAAGGTATGTTAGATTTAGAAAACGTCATGGTTGTTACCGGTTTCTCTGAAGTTTCTCCATGGGGTTCTTCCAGAACCAGATGGGAAATGGAAGCCTTTGGTGAATTCTCCTTAGAAGGTTGTGTTGAAATGGCCTGGATGATGGGTTTGATCAAATACCACTCCGGTCCATTAAAGGGTAAGCCTTACACCGGTTGGGTTGATGCCAAGACCAATGCTCCAGTTGATGACAAGGAAATCAAGAGCAAGTACGAAGAACACATCTTAGACCACTCTGGTATCAGATTAATCGAACCAGAATTATTCGATGGTTACGATCCAAAGAAGAAGCACTTGATCCAAGAAGTTGTTGTTGAAGAAGACATGGAACCATTTGAAACTTCCAAGGAAACTGCTGAACAATTCAAGTTAGAACACGGTGACAAGGTTGATGTCTTTGAAATCCCAGAATCCGGGCAATTCACTGTTAAGTTGTTGAAGGGTGCTACCTTATACATTCCAAAGGCCATCAGATTCGATAGATTAGTTGCTGGTCAAATTCCAACTGGTTGGAACGCCAAGACTTACGGTATCTCTGATGACACCATTGCCCAAGTTGATCCAATCACCTTATTCGTTTTAGTCTCTGTTGCTGAAGCCTTCATTTCTTCTGGTATCACTGATCCATATGAAATGTACAAGTACGTCCACGTTTCTGAAGTTGGTAACTGTTCCGGTTCCGGTATTGGTGGTACCACTGCTTTGAGAGGTATGTTCAAGGAAAGATTCAAAGATACTCCAGTCCAAAACGATGTCTTAGCTGAATCTTTCATCAACACCATGTCTGCTTGGGTTAATATGTTGATGTTATCATCTTCTGGTCCAATCAAGACCCCAGTAGCTGCTTGTGCCACTGCTGTTGAATCTTTAGACACTGCCATTGAAACTATCTTATCTGGTAAGGCTAAGATCTGTATTGTTGGTGGTTACGATGACTTCAGTGAAGAAGGTTCTTACGAATTCGCCAACATGAATGCTACTTCCAATACTCACGAAGAATACGAATTAGGTAGAACTCCAAGTGAAATGTCTAGACCAACTACCACTTCCAGATCAGGTTTCATGGAAGCCCAAGGTTCTGGTATCCAAATTGTTATGTCAGCTGACTTAGCCATCAAGATGGGTGTTCCAATCTACGGTATCTTAGCTTACTCCAACACTGCTTCTGATAAGATCAGTAGATCTGTTCCAGCTCCAGGTAAGGGTATTTTGACCACTGCCAGAGAACATCAATCTTCTAAGACCTCTTTGAAGAACTCCAAGATCATGGACATGAAATACAGAAAGAGACAATTAGAATTGAGAAGATCTCAAATCCAAGCTTGGGAAGAATCTGAAATTGAAATCATGAGAGATGAAGCTGAAGAAGACTTCACTGATGCTGCTGAAAAGGCTGCTTTCATCAAGGAAAGAACTGAAGAAATTATTCATGAAGCTCACAACCAATTGAAGGCTGCTCAAAACCAATGGGGTAACTTCTTCTACAAGAGAGACAACAAGATTGCTCCATTGAGAGGTAGTTTAGCTTCTTTCGGTTTAACCATTGATGACTTAGGTGTTGCCACTTTCCACGGTACCTCTACCAAGGCTAACGATAAGAACGAATCTGCTACTATCAACCAAATGATGAAGCACTTAGGTAGATCCGAAGGTAACCCAGTCTTAGGTGTCTTCCAAAAGTACTTAACTGGTCATCCAAAGGGTGCTGCTGGTGCTTGGATGTTAAACGGTGCCTTGCAAATGTTGCAAACTGGTATCGTTCCAGGTAACAGAAACGCTGACAATGTTGATAAGATCTTAGAAGAATTCAGCTACATCTTATACCCATCTCACTCTATCAAGACTGATGGTATTAAGGCTGTTTCTGTCACTTCTTTCGGTTTCGGTCAAAAGGGTGCTCAAGCTATTGTTATCAACACTGATTACTTATATGCTGCCATGAACAAGCAAGATTACGAATCTTACAAGTTGAGAGTTGCTGAAAGATCCAGAAAGGCTCACAAGTTCTTCCACGAAGGTATGATCAACAACACCATCTTCAAGTCCAAGGAACATGCTCCATACACTGATGAATTAGAACAAAAGGTTTACTTAGACCCATCTGTCAGAGTTACTCAAATCACTGATGCTTCCAAGTCCAAGCTTCCAATTGAAGGCGAAGGTTATGTCTTTGCTGCCAAGGATATTCAAAAGAAGGCTGAAACCAATGAAACTATTAAGGTTTTATCTAACTTAGTTGGTGATGCCAAGAACGTTGGTGTTGATGTTGAATTCATTGCTAATGTTCCAGCTGACAACGAAACCTTCTTAGAAAGAAATTACACTGCTGCTGAAATCAAGTACTGTCAAGCTCAACCTAACGTCCAAGCCTCCTTAGCTGGTACTTGGTCTGCCAAGGAAGCCGTCTTCAAGTCATTACAAATTGCTGGTAACGGTGCTGGTGCCTCTTTGAAGGACATTGAAATCACCAGAGAATCTGGTAAGATCCCAACTGTTGTCTTACACGGTGAATTAGCCAAGATTGCTGAATCCAAGGGTTTAACTGGTATCAAGGTTTCCATCTCTCACGATGACTTACAAGCCGTTGCTGTTGCCATGTCTCAATAAGTCTGATTGATATAGTTTATATATAATTTAAGTCTGTAAAATAATTTAAACAATTAAAACTTTTCAGAGTTCTTTTGATTAAAGTTCAGCTTTTTAGTGTAGTTGACTTTTACACGTGAACCACTTCATTTGTGCGTGTTTATTTTTTTTCATGAGTTCTCCGTAAATTTTTGTTTCAAAAGGGATTGTTTATGTTCATAAAGACTGAAGAAAAATTCACCCAAACACCAAACGATAAAGCAATTAGGAAGTGAGCTACTAGACTGAACAATGTCTGCTGATAATAGTGCTGAATTGCCACGTCAAGCATCTACTGTTGAAGAAAACAGAAAGAAGATATCAATCACCAACTTAATGAACAATGGAGACATATCACCTGTAAAGAAAGAAACCAATGAAGCAAACGGAGAAGAAACTGATACAGACAAAGAAGTGCCTGAAGAACCTAAAAAACAAGACTCACATACTGGTGTAGAATTCAATAATGTAGCCTTTGATTATGATGATAATGAAGAAGAAGCTGACGAGGAAAACAATGATGGTGAAATTTCCCTGAAAAGTGAAGACTTTGATATAGATGAAGACGATGAAGAAAAGCCACAAGAAGTCAAGAAAGAACCTGTCACCGCTGAAGTCAAACAAGAAGAAAACGATCAGATTGTGGCTGAAAAAAGAGTCTTAACAGAAATCAAAGAAAAGCCTGTTAAGAAAGCCAAGGTTGTTGCTAAGACACCTGCTGAAGTTAAGAAGGAAAAGAAGGGTGATGATACATTATTGAAATTAGCCAAGATAGCTGAGGAGAGTCAGCCTGACCCAAATGCGAAGAAGGAAATACCAGTGTGGGCTAAGAAGTGGGTACCTAAGCAAAAGGAGAAACTTGTCAGCAGAGCTGGTGAAGAAAATGAAGGTAGTCTTGATAAGAAAGTTAATGCCAGCAATGGAGAGTACGGATTGGATGAAGAAGGTATTCCAAAGGATTTCAGACCATCATACACCAATGTTGAACCAGATTGTGACATTGTTCAAGCTATCCAACAATGGATATACGCTCAACTTGTATCCATTCCTATAGAGGAAAGAAATTTTATAGAACTTGAACTTAAGTTTGGTAAGCTAACAGGTGATAACGAAGTTGATAGAATTAATTTGCCAATATCAACAGAAACCATTTATACAAATATTGACGGACACTTGCTACCAACTATTGACGAGTCTTTGTTCAAAGAGTTGATTAAACATATGATAACTACTACAGAGAATAATCCTGAATTTAATATAATGGAATCTGAAATGATTGATAGTATTTACAGAATCAATGATTTCTACAACCACAAGAGACCAAGATTTTTGAGATTGTCCAAGGATTACAAGACAGGTAGAATTTTTGAATTCATAGAAAAGAAGAACTTGTCTAACTTGCTAATATACGCCCCAAGAGATACCTATGATATGAAATTGTCCTTAAACTTAGAAGTTCCATTGAATCCAAAAGATGAACCACCTGAAAAGTTTGCTAATGAAACACCTATTCACTTAAGAAGAAAAAAGAGAAGCTCCTACATACATAATGATTCTTTCACAAGATTTGATTTGACTGAGGTTGTAAACAAGAAACAATCTGGAATGGCCAATGAAACTGACAAGGGTCAAATTCATAACACCTTTGAAGTTGAGCTTGAAATGAACCCGCAAGTTTTGGTTAAGTGTATTGATTACATTAACAAAGACTCCACCAAGTTTGCCACATTGGTCAGAAACTTTATTCACAATGGTCAGTTGATAAGAAGAAAGATGTCTCAGTTGAGTGGTGAAATTTATCAAGGTAAGAAGAAGGTTTAGAGTCACGTGTTATATATATGTTCTCAAACTGTTAACAGAAGTTTTTGTGCATACCAGCAATTGTTTTAAGCGCTGTGGGTGGAATTACCCAATTAGGAAAAAGAAACGGTTCACTTCCAAAAAAAAAAAGAAAAGTCCACTCATCTAAGTAATTGTACTTTTAGTGAAATTATGATATTTTCTACAAATTGTTCACATAAATTACTATCGTATCAATAAGTACACAAAACAACCATACAAAAGTAAAACAGAAACAATAGATTCATAAACAGTAGTGTAACGTTATCACAAAAATAAATGAGTGAACAACAGTCTAACAAACCACACAGAGCTTCAAGCTCTGATAGTAACAAGTTGACTACCAAGAAGAAACTACACTCCCAAGGTTATAATGCTAAAGCTTTTGCTGTATCCTCATCTTCAGGTGCCTTGAGTAGAAAGATGATGCATTCTCATGAAAAACTACAAAGAAAGATGCACAATCCTCAATTTACCAAGAATGATCAGTTAGCCAATGATAAGGAGAATGATTTCAAGTTTCCAGAAGAAGAATTAGAACCTTTTGTGATTACAATCATGGGTCCTAAAGGGTCTGGTAAGACCATGTTATTGAAGTCTTTGGTCAAGAGATTTACTAAGAAGTCTATTAATGAAAACGATCTTAAAGGGCCTATCACAGTTATTGGGGGTAAGAATAAGAAATTCACATTCATTGAATGTCCTAATGATATCAACTCCATGATTGATTTGTCCAAGATTTCTGACTTGGTTCTTTTGACCATAGATGGTAACTTTGGATTTGAAATGGAAACCATGGAATTTTTAAACATGTGTCAAATCAATGGTATGCCAAAGATAATTGGTATCGTTACCCATTTGGATTTATTCAAGAAGAAATCAACTATTCAAGACCAAAAGAAAAAGCTTAAACATAGATTTTGGGTTGAAGTTTACAAGGGTGCCAAGCTATTCTACTTATCTGGTATCTTGAACGGTAGATACCCTGACAAAGAAATTTTGAACTTGTCCAGATTCATTCAAGTCATGAAATATAGACCAATTAATTGGAAATTGCAACACAACTACTTCTTAGTTGACAACTATGTTGATTTGACCCATCCAACTGAAATCGAAAAGTCTCACGGAAAGACCAACAGAACCATTTCTATGTATGGTTACCTAAAGGGTGGATTGAATTTGCCTAACTTAGAGAACTGTATTAAAATGCATTTATGTGGTGTTGGTGATTTAACAGTTAAGAATTTAGAAAAACTACCTGATCCATGTCCAACACCTTCATACTTGGCCAAGATTGATGAATATGAAAAGAAGGTTGCTGATAGAGAAAATGAGAAAAAGAAGAACAACAAGATCACATCTGCAGAAGTTGATGTTGATGGTGATTCTGCTGCTGTTGAAGCTGCCAAGCCAAAGAGAAGAAAAAGATTACAAGATGATCAAAGATTGGTTTATGCACCAATGTCCAACATCTCCGGTGTTATGATTGATAAGGATGCTGTCTACATTGATGTTTATGACTCCAAGATTTCTAAGAACAATAACAATGGTGATGATTCTGAAGAAGAAGAGTTCGAAGAAGACAGAAAAGCCAGAAAGCAATATTCTTCTAATCAAATTTTGAATGAAGAAGAGCATATCTTGGATGAAGGTAAGCAATTGATTAGTGACATGGCCAAGGAAGTCAACCAAATGGATGAATTAGAAAACACTGGTCTTCAATTATTCTCTACTTCCAACACTATTAAGAAGGAAGACATTGAATTGCAACAAAGAGAAGAAGCCAAGCAACAATCTGGTAGAAAGTCTTTGAGAAATCCAAAACTATATCAAAACAAAAACTTGGATGATTACGAATATGAAAATTTGGATGAAATCAATGTTGATGATGACGAAGACATGGATGAAGAAGGATTAGATTTATTCAACGACCAAGACAACGAAGGTATTTACAAGGACAACGAGAAGTTGATTTTAGAAACTGACAATGAATTATCTGAATCTGACGAAGAATCCGATGAAGATGATGAATTCATCAGAAAGGCCAAGAAGTTGAATGTCTTGAAGGCATCCAAACACACCGCCAAGAACAAGAAGTGGGATATCAATAAGCTGTTATACATGGACAACATCACTCCAATGGATGTTTTCAACAGATACAATGGTTTATACAAGGATGATGACATTGAAAGCACTGACAACGAAGAAGAAGAAAATCCTTTATTGAAGTTTAAAAAGTCTGACACTGCCATGAAGAAACGTCAAGAAGAAAATGTTTCCATTGAACAATTATCCAAAGAATGGAAGGATATTTCTTTGATTGCTTCCAGACTGCTTACTCTACCGAAGTTAGATGATGATTCTGAAGGTACTGCTGTTGGCAACGATGATGACGAAGAAATGTATGGTGATTTTGAAGACTTAGAAGCCAAGGAAGAAGAAGACGGCGAAGAAAAGGCTGATTCCTTCCCAGACTTTGATGAAGAAGAACAAAACCCAGAAGAACCTACTGAAAATGAAGAAGAACAATCCATTGAAGATCAAAGAAAAGCCAATGCTGCCAAGAAACAAAAATTGAAATTGCAATTTGACTTGGAAGAAGGTGAAAACTTTAAGGATGAAGATACCAATTCTGAATTTGACACATGGTTTGAACTACAAAAGAATAAACTTGCCAAGCAACATGAGATCAATCAAACTATCTTGCAAACCCTGACTGAAGAACAAAGAAACAACTTTGAAGGTTACAAGCCAGGTACTTACTTGAAGTTAGTATTTGATAATGTTCCATGTGAGTTTGTTGAAAACTTCCAATCCACAGTTCCTATCATTTTAGGTGGTTTATTACCAACAGAAATGAAGTTTGGTGTTATGAATGCCAGAGTCAGAAGACATAGATGGCACAAGAAGATTTTGAAGTCCAATGATCCAGTCATTTTCTCATTGGGTTGGAGAAGATTCCAATCTTTACCAATCTACACAACTACTGATTCTAGAACAAGAACAAGAATGTTGAAGTATACACCTGAACATGCTTATTGTGAAGCATCTTTCTACGGACCATTGTGTAATCCAAACACACCATTCATGGGTGTACAATTTGTTGACAATGAAAACTTAACTGGTTCATTCAGAATAGCTTTGACTGGTACAGTTGAGGAAATTGATACTAAAGTTGAAATTGTTAAGAAGTTGAAGTTGGTAGGTTATCCATCTAAGATTTTCAAGAACACTGCATTCATCAAGGATATGTTCAGTTCCATGATGGAAGTAGCCAAATTTGAAGGTGCTCAAATCAAGACTGTTTCTGGTATTAGAGGTGAAATTAAGAGAGCCTTATCCAAACCTGAAGGTGAATATAGAGCAACATTCGAAGACAAGATTGTCATGTCTGATACTGTTATTTTGAGAACATGGTACCCAGTTAAGTTAAAAAAGTTCTACAATCCAGTCACATCCATGTTGATGAATGACAAGACTGGTTGGAAGGGTATGAGATTACAAAACCAAGTCAGATTTGAACAAGGTAAAGGATTACCAATGGAAAATGATTCTGCTTACAAGAAGATTGAAAGAGTTGATAGAAAGTTTGCAGGTGTTAGAGTTCCTAAGCAATTACAACAAAACTTACCATTCAAGTCTCAAGTTTCTGCCATGAAACCTGCTAAGCAAAAAACATACTTACAAAAGAGAGCTGTTGTTTTAGGAGGTGAAGAAAAGAAATCCAGAACATTCATGCAAAAAGTATTCACCATTGCAAAGGACAAGGATTTGAAGAAGAAGAAGAAACAAGAAGAATATATTGAGAAGAAGACCGCCAAGGTTGCCAAGGAAGAAGCTATAAAGAAAGACAAGGAGAGGGAAAGAAAGAGAAAGTACTTTGAAACCAAAGGAAGAAACAGCAACAACAACCAAAACGATGGTGGTATATTAAAGAAGAGAAAGTAATCTTTTTTAAGAAAATTATAAAGGAGGTTTTTTATTGTATAGTTATATAGTTTTTATTACTTTCGTGTATCATCATGATTATTATTTTTTTAAATGAATTGAGATAACCATTGGAAAGCATCGGCATAACCACTCTTGTTAACAACAGAAACCATGAAGACACCAACAGGTCTTTGGTTATCGGCTGGAGGGTATGCATCGCTATAGTTCAATAAGTTCAAGGCAGACTTCAATTCCATTTCAGGAACGGCGTTTGGAGAATCAATCTTGTTACCCAAAATGGCAAATGGAACATTGGCCAATTCAGGAATTTCAAACAAACCTTCAAGTTCGATTCTGGCTTCTTCGAATCTTTGAGGATCAGCAGCATCAACTAAGAAGAAGATACCGTTGACTTCAGGGAAGTAATCTTTCCACAATCTTCTGGCTTGAATATGACCACCTAGATCAAAGGTGGTGAATTTGATCCCACCAACAGAAAGTTCTTCAGAAGTTGGGTGCCAAGTTGGTTGCAAAGTGGCTAATCTGTCATTCTTCAACATGTGCAATAAGGTAGTCTTACCGGCGTTATCCAAACCCAAAAACAATAATTTACCTTTTTTGTTCCATAACCCTAAAGAGGATAGAACGTTTCTAAACCAGCCGTAAATGCCCCACATAGTTGTATATTTTATATTAATAAATGAAAGAATTAAAGAGTCAAATATAGAAAGACGTTATATGTAGATAAGAGCTTCTATCTGTATTGGTTTTTGTGCTGTTGCTAATGAGATGAAAGGTAGATGTGTAAAATTTTTCAAAAAAAAACTTAAAGTGTGTGTGTTTGCCAGTGTAGCTGTCAATGGGATTTTTTCTTGGCTAAGGGGAAAAAAAAACAACAAAGATTGGAAACAACTCGATAGTTGTGGTGACGCGTGTGTTCTTCTTTTTTACCCGACAAGGAGGCGTATCCTAAACTCTGCTTATCATTCTTATCAGCTCTAGCTCACAAGCCTTGAGGGCATCCACCTTCATCCCAACCATCTTGCTAAACGTGCTGTTGGAGATTAACAAAATGTCGTTGTTGATCTTGTAGTTGATCTTCAACACACTCATCACAAACTTGTGCTGCTCATCCTCATTGATCTCAACATCCTTGAATACTGTCTTTAGTTGTACAATTGCAGATATTATTGTTTCCTTGTCTAGCTTCGTACATACCCTCTTTTTTAAATACTCTTGAAAACTTATAGCAGGTTCTGTGAGTTTGTATATCTTGGACAATTTCCGTGTTTTATTTTCCAATTTAGTGTTGTTCTGTACAAGGTTAACTAATGTGTCAATACACTCATCTGTATTTTTGTTATTGATTAAATCCGTTATTTCATCACTGCTTATAACAGTTTTATAGAATATCAAGTTGTCATTTTTGATAAAGCTGTTGTTCACTATGTTGAAGTATTGATCTATGTAGTATTGTATACCAAAATTTCTATTATTAGTGGCAAAATTATTGGATAAAGGGTATTCATAATATTTGATATCACTTTCATTTATTTTTTGATAGCAGGAATTATTTGACACCAAATCACTAACTATATGATTGTGGAAGTAAGAACTAGCAGTGTTCTCCATCAAGGAGCTGCTTATATCCTTGTGTCTTAAAGTAGAGTTAATATTACTAGCAACGTCTATCAAATCCTCAATGTGGGGCTTTTTTCTACAAACACTTTCTGCGTTGCTACTGAGATTATGTTGTAAATTCGTATTTGATGACACCAATTTGTTTAATGAAGATCCTGGTCTTGAAGGTTCAGGAGATATGAAGTTAGAATTGATAGCTGAGGATGAAATATTTAGCTTTGTTTTGTAGTTGTTTAATACATTGTTTCTGTAGTTTTCTATGATTTGCGATGTGGAATTATTTTCGGATAAAAGATTAGAATTGTATAGATTATTCTTGTTTAATGGCAATGGATTGTAAAAATTGTAATCATCCGTATCTTCACCTTGATTTGAAAGACCTGTTATGGAACTATCTGTTAAATAAGATATCGCATCATCCTCTCCATCAATGTGTATGCCCAAACTCTTGTTAACGTTTAAAGAGCTGTTTTCTGAGGAGAACTCGGATATTGTGTTAAAGTTGTTATTAGAATTGAATGTCTTGAACGTATAGTCCTTCATGTTTTTGGGGGAGTTGGTATAAAGATCAAAGAAAGTAAAAAAAAGAGTAATTGTTGGAAGAGTCAGATGGATTGTGTCTGTTGCTGATATTTGTGGCTATATGTTCCTAAAAAAAATAAATTCCTAAAATTAGATGGAATGAGAGAAGCAGAAAAATCCATTTTTCAATCCTTTTATCATGGAGAATTTATAATTTTTTTTTTAAAAAAAATATAAACCTGTATTCTAATGGGGTTATCAACTGTTTGATTAAACGGCTTTTTTAGAAATACCCCACTGATCAAACTTTATATTTATAATAAAAAAAATAGATACTTATGTTGTTTTGTAGTTCTACTGAGAGAGCAAGTTATTTATCTTATAAAAAAATGGAAACTTTCCGTATATAATAATAAACTAAACACGCTTAGTATAATCTGTAAGATGGACCCATGGAAGACTTGATAACCAAAGAACCAACATTTTGCCAGTTCTTCTTTAACAAGGAAACTAAGAAGTTAACAGCCATTAAGATTTGGTTGACTAAAACATCTTCTTCCATTTCAACGTTACCAACAGCGACGGCTAAACATAAAACCTTCTTCAATTGGAACTTGATGGTAGACTTAACTTCAGTAACCTTGGCGTATAAATCGTCGTTGTGGGAAACTGGAGTTGGGAACTTACCGGCCTTGGATAATTGAGGACCCAATAATCTTGGAACTTGCTTAATTAAGACATCGGAAGCAACGAAAGCAGTGTACTTCTTGGCTAACTTCTTAATCAACTTCTTGTTCTTGTTTAACTTCTTTAAGTCATCAACGGACATAGCATCACAACCAATGGATTTAGCTCTGTCAACATCGAAAGCATCACCGAAGATACAAACAGCCATGTTTGGTCTTGGGGTAGCTGGTAATCTTAAAGAACCAGAGAATCTCTTATCTCTTTGAGGGTCGTAGTTCTTCAAACCGACTTGTAATTCAACAGTTTCCAAGAAGTTTCTTTGCTTGGTTTCGTTAGAGTACTTTAAGATTTCCTTAACGTTTTCTCTGACGTGAGAGGTACTAATTTTAGACATTTTTAATAATTTGTTTTATAAGAGTTTTTGTTTAATAACTATGTTATATCTTCCAAAGGAATTGGTGGACCGTAAGGTTTTTCGATTATATATATTAAAAACAAAAAGTTTCTTGGTTTTAGATAAGTTTTTTTTAACTAATTACTAAAGTGAATTGTTCTTATTAATGAAGTTTAGAGTGTACCTTGCCAAAAAACTAACCATATGAACAAAAAATTTTCCTTACTCTGCTTTTTTTGCCCAGTTTGTTTAAGTAGTCAAAGTTTCCAAAATGGTTTTTTTTCCCACCAACAAAAAAAGTTGAGAAAAAATTTATTTTTTTTTTGCTAGTGAATATTTCCCGTTTGGGATATTCTGAATGCAAAACTCAACAGAAAAAAAGAAATGTTCACGGGGGGCTTGCACATCGGGCCTAATATGTGTCCCAAAACGGCAAATTTTTTTAATCACTTTTTTTGTTACAAAAAAGCTGTTGACATTTTTCAAAAAACGCTACAAAGTCGTATTATTCCAGATAAGAATCTCTACAGCATCAACATCAAGATAAGGAAATACACACCGTCACATTATCCAAGATAGCATGTTTCCATCATGTCTTTTTCATACAAACATTCAACAGGTGCGTTACTTGAAAAAGAATCTTGCCTCTTCCTCAGCTGCATGGGTTGCCAAACGTCTTAATGATCCTTTTACAAAGCTAGCTCAAGAAAATGGATATAGATCAAGAGCAGCATACAAGATCAAAGAAATCAATCAGAAATACAAAATATTTGATAAACAGAAGAGTCAAAACATTGTGGATTTGGGTGCTGCTCCTGGTGCGTGGTGTCAGGTTGCCAAGGAAGAAGCAAACAAGAACTCTAAAATCATGGGCATTGATTTATTGGAAATCAAACCTTTGCATGGTGTTTCCTTCATACAAGCAAATATGTTGCTCAAATCAACAATGGTTGCTATAAGAGATAACTTTAGGAACCATGATATAGAAGATAAACCAAATCAGAATTTACTAACAGTAGATGTTGTGATGAGTGATATGCTTCATAATTTAACTGCCATAAGGTTCAAAGATCATCTACAATCTGTTGATTTGTGTAATGCAGGATTGGTAGTGTGCCTCAATGTTTTAAAACCTAAAGGTTGGTTTTTCTGTAAAATACTTGCTGGTGAAGATGTTAATAAATTTATGAATAGATGCGGAAAAATGTTTGAATCAGTTGAAAGATTCAAACCTCGTGCTTGCAATGATGCAAGTCGTGAGTTTTACATCATTTGTAAAAACAAGAAGGATAAAAAGCTATCATTGAAAGAATTGTTCAGTGATTAATAAATTTGAATCTAAAACTAAAAAACTTCATAATTTAGTGGTCTTTATATATTGGTTGTAGTATCCTATGAGTCAATCAAATTAAACTGTCCTCTACTTGTGTTTCTGTATCAGGTTCTGCTAGGTTTCCGTTCTCTACTTCTTCAGCAACTTCCTCTTGTGGAGTTTTAATGTGTATACTTTCTTCTTCCAAATCTATCAAAGATTCTTCAGCATTGTTATTTTCCTTCACTTGAGCAACTGCAGCTTGTGGAGTTATGATTCTTTCAGCAAGTTCCTTTTCACCATCCTTTTCCAAGGATTTTCTCCAAATATCTGTAATGGCTTCTAAATCTTCACCGTATGTTAACTTGAATAAAGCAGCTTGTGGAACATTACCACTCTTGACTAATAGATCTGAAATTTTTTGTATATCACCAGCAGACCAATAAGAATTAAATGCAATGTTGAATTTACCTTCCTTTTCGGCTATTTGACCAACTTCAATCAACTTTTCTTTCATGTTGAAAGATGAGTAAATTAGGAATAAGGATTCCAAGTCATCAGCAGAAGAGTAACATTGTATGGCTAATTTATAGTTGAATTTGTTCAAGGCAGTGTCACCCAATAGTTTCCATTTATGAGAATTAACAACAGCACCTTCAGCACTTAGTAAGTCAAAGGCTTCTGATAGTAAGTTTAACTTAACAGCTAGCATGTACTTTTGGTCAGCATCTGGAGTTACTGTGTAAGCTTCTTGGTACAATTCTTGGATTTCTAAGAACTTGGATATGGTCATTAAATCCTTCTTGGATTGTATCTTAGGTAAAATGTCATCAAAGGCTTCTTCAACAGCTCCTCTAGTGACCCAGGTTTGGAATTCCATAACACTGATGGATAATGGATAACTGGTGATTTGCATATCTCTGTCACAAACATAAACCTTGTTATCATTGGCCAAGTAACCTACAACATACTTAGGTTGATCGAAGTGGGCAACAGTGCTGGAGCTTCCACCAATGAAGTATGATAATTTACCTTGGGTAGTGGAGTATAAGAAGACATCACCAACCCATTCACCAGACATGACTGAATCGTTGAATTCATATAAGACACTTAAGAATTCGCTTTCTTCATCGGCTTGTTCTTCATCAATCAAATCCTTGTTGTATTCTAAAATGTATCCATTTTCTTCTTCGGTGTAGATTAACATTAGTTCCTCGTTCTTACTCCAGATTATTCTGCTGGCATTTAATTCGAATGATTTTAATTCATTACCAGATTCCCAATCAACAAATAATAAATCACCTTCAGCAGTTTGAAGACCCAATAGAGGACCATCGAAACACTTGACTATGTTGTATTCCTCAAAGGTAGGGAAATCAGCAACTTGTTGGAAATCCTTGAAAATTTGGACTTCTCCTTGTAAAGTAACTAAACAGTAGGTGTTGGAATCAGTACCCCAAGCAAAACTCTTACAATTACCAAAGGCCTTGTTTCTCCAAGCTAAAGCAGTGTAAATGACAAATTCACCATCACCAATAACAGCAACATTTCTACCGTTAGGTGAGTGTTTTAGAACTTGTGGGTATATGTCAACAGAGCCTAATTCCTTAGTTTGTAATTTTGTGTGAATACCTTCTTCATCTTCGGCTTCTACGTTTTCATTATCTTTCTTTTGTTTGATAACAGCACTAAATACTTCACTGTTATTTCCACCCTTCTTGCTACACCATACCAACTTACCTTGTTGGTCCATGGAGTAGATAGGATCATTGTTACCCATTGATAAAACAGCAAAACCAGAGTCACAACCAATGGCAACAATGTTCTTGGCAGTTCCATCTGGGTGAGTAGCAACACACCAACACCTTTCCAAGTTTACTCTCATAGAGGTTTCTAATTGGTATGTGATAGAAGACCAGATCTTGACTGAGGAGTCTTCACCACCAGAAATGATAATAGGTAGAGATGGGTGGAAGGTTGCAAATGAAACATTGTAATCATGACCAACCATAGTAGAAACACAAGATTTAGTTTGGTAATCCCAAATCTTAATGGTACAATCATCGGAACAGGTAATTAGGTATGGTTTATCTTGGTGTGGGTAATATTCAACATAGTTAACACCTTCGGTTTCATGTGCCAAAATGGTTAAGTTAGGGTCTGGTTTACCAATAGTCCAGATCTTAACAGTTCTATCTAAGGAGGCTGTGGCAAATACAGAAGGATCTTTAGGGTTGATTGCAACAGACATAACAATGGATTCATGTGCTTCAAACTCTTGTTTTAAAGACCACTTGTCTTCCCAGTTCCACAATTTAACTAAACCATCATCAGATGAGGTCAAAACATAAGGTAAGGTAGGGTGAACAACTATACATCTTAAGTAGTCTGGATGAGCTTCAAATTCATGTACCTTTTCACCAGTGTTGTAGTTATAAATTCTAACTTTGAAGTCATCACAACCTAGGATACACCAGTTTTGTCTGGCAATAAATTTACCTGCTCTGACAGGAAGATCAGTAACATCAATTGATCTGACTAATTTTTTTGATTCGTAATTCCAGATTTCTACCTTACCAGTGTACAAGGTGGATAGTAACCATGGCTGGGTTGGATGGAAATCCAAAGATTTGACTCTTTCTGATGAGTTAGAAAAGTCCTTTTTGATATCAAGCTTCATAGAGTGTGCTTTTGATTTTGGTTTTTTAATGATAATCAAATCAAGTTTATTTGTTGTTTATATCTAAACTTAATTTTTCAAAACGTGTTGTTTGGGTGTTTAAAGGAAAAAAAAAATTTTTTTTTGCCTAGTTATTTTCGGATATGTGTTGCAAAAAAATTTGACACGTTAATTTACATGTGTGAGAAAAGCTTGGTAGCGGTATATTTGGGCTTTAATTAAATCCACTTTCCTAATCAAGGACACATATTCTTTGTCATATTTGAATAATTAATTAGTGGAATGGAAGATGTAATTATAAACCTTTTAAATTGCAAATAGATTTTTAAAAAGCTATTTTTTAATCAAATAAGTAATTATGTTTATATAGATAACCAAAAATCAGCAACAATCATCACATTTACATGCTATTTAGCTGGATAACTAAGATAATTAAAAAGTTTATATTTTCCTTACTGAAGTGGCTGTTGATTGTTCTAGTTATTATTATAATATTCACCTAAAGCATAAAAAATAAAATTGTATGCAACTTAATAAATTATTACTACTACTCTTAACATATTTCATGAGCAATAATGAAGCTCTCCCTTTGAATAAACTATTTACTGGACAAGATAAAATATGTACGAACAACTACGCTGATGGTCAAGTTAGTATCAGATCCGCTATAAGGCAACTTTTGGGTATTCCAAAGCACCATTTCTTAAGTAAGCAAGTAAACAAGTGGATAATACCCACAGAATATACTGGATTTAAGATCATGAAAAGACATTCGTTAAAGAATGGTGTCGCTACATTATTTAGCGACATTACTCTAAACTACTGTCAAGAAGGAGAACTACTATGGTCAAAGGACATAAATTCTGAAAATGATTCAGATAATACAAATTTACTTTGGAGTGAGCCAATGTGTACTTATTATAACCCTGAGGACTCTAGCTTCTATAACGAAAATGATCAATTCAATAAAACCACTGGAAGATGGAATAAACTAAAAGAATGGACCTTAGAAACAACAAAGATAAAGATCAAACCTAAAACAAAAGGAATTACTCTTAAAGACAAAGCTTTGAGTGACGTTTCCAACTTGAGATGTTACAAAGTGGCCCGTAATAAGAAGTATGCTTTACAAAATTTGAACATATTCCTTCCAAATCAGTTCATTGGTGGAATTTTCAAATGCGATTTGAGTGAGCAACAATCATTACTTAACGACTATTTAGATGAGAATCTACAATGGGTGAAGAATAGTACAAATGTATCAATAGCAGTCAAAAACTTTTGCACCGTTAATAATAGCAAGCCATTACTCCCATTAATTGGAGACAAATTTGAAAACTACTGGAGTGAATACAACGGGTTGAAGAAGAGTAACGATAAATTTCATGTTAACATAGTAAAGACATTTCCATTTTTGTATACTCCCCATATTCTTGATTCCACCTCACAGACACCAAATAATTCTACCCATGGCAATGATTTAATACTTAAAGATTTTGATTCAGTAGAATGGACACATACTTTAAAATATAGAATTTTGGACAAGTTCAGAACAAAGAGTAAAGATCATCATCAACACAACTGGTATAACGAGCTAAGTGTTAATGAAAACTATACAGTTGGATTAAATGAAATGAACAAGTTAGAAAAACTGACAAATAAGTTGTTATTGAAACTTCAAGACATTGCCCAGTCTGATCATTTCAAGAAGAAAGATTTAGCAGAAGATATCAAGGTAGAATCACTCTCTTATGAAAAAAAGCCATTAAAGCAGAGCATTATCAAACGTTTGCCTAAGAAACTCATGTTCAGTGCTTTATCATTTGAAGATAAACTTACCAATATGTTAGCTGAGAAGTTCTTATCCAAAACAATCAAGGATTTGGTTCATGAAAATGATAAACTCAAGTTCCACAATGAGTACTTCGAATATGATTTATAAATTGAAATAGTAAAAAGAAAAAAAAAGAGATTTCTTCAAATTATAATTTTTTATACATAACATTACTTTTTAAATAAATGAGTACTGTTCTTGTTTTTTTTCATCTTTTAACTTAGCTACTGAGATATCACTTTCAGTTCTTTTATGTATTTTTTCCTTCAAATCACCAA
>JAJMDF010000005.1:0-74284 GCA_030573475.1 Hanseniaspora thailandica (nom. inval.) | reverse complement strand
GGGTATGATTAGTATCATTGTAAGAACATGGCACGGCAGTTGAATTCACAGATAAGGTGTTATCAACAACTATAGGTTTTGGGAAGAGGCTGAATTCGGCATCTTCAGACTCAGAATCTGAGGCTTCTGAGTCGCTAGAAGGTAGATCTTCTTCTTGTTCTTCAGAAAAGATGCTATAATTGTCGATTTCTACTTCTTCATTATTATTGAGTTTGGATGACTGTTGAACAACATGACTATTGACTGAGTCTCTCTTTGTGTGTATCAGCTTTTTGACCTTTGAGGCGAATTTGATCATTATTGGTTAAGAATAGGATGTTGTTGTATAGAAAAGAACAAATCAATTATTGGGATATGGGTGTTTTTATTGGATGTTGATTACGATAAACAGATAGAGTGGCAAGAGACATTTTTTCCTCCCATGGAAGTTTGGATTTTAAAGAGACAAAGAAAATTTTTTTTCCCCTTTTTTTAAAAAAAAAAGAAGAATTAATCCCTCAAATTGGTGTTATGTCCGTAAAGGGTAATTATAGTATAGTGTCAGGGTAAAGTATCTATATTATTAAGATTGAGATATAGTAATGATTAGCATTATTAGCAGTAGTATTATAAACATATAGTAGTAATAGTAGTAGTAATAGTAGTAATAGTAGTAATAGTAGTAATAGTAGTAATAGTAGTAATAGTAGTAATAGTAGTAATAGTAGTAATAGTAGTAATAGTAGTAATAGTAGTAATAGTAGTAGTAGTAGTAATAGTACTAGTAGTAGTAGTAATAGTAGTAATACTAGTAGTAATAATAATATAATGATTGT
Source organism: Hanseniaspora thailandica (nom. inval.) (assembly GCA_030573475.1). Lineage (NCBI taxonomy): Eukaryota > Fungi > Ascomycota > Saccharomycetes > Saccharomycodales > Saccharomycodaceae > Hanseniaspora > Hanseniaspora thailandica (nom. inval.). The sequence continues at coordinate 73,469 of JAJMDF010000005.1, read as the reverse complement.
AGTGTTATGATATGTGTGTTTTAACTAATACTATATTACTATACTAATAATATTATGCTATAATAGTACAATACTAATACTATACTAACACTATACTATACTAACAATAATAATACTAATATGATATATCTATTTCTCTAATGGTTATTACTATATTATTAGTGTTAAAACCATTTTTTTTTTTTGTGTTCAATAATTAAAAGGAGATAATCTCTCTTAAATATCCGGAGATAATGGTAAATAAATACACACGTGATCTATATATATATTCGGTGATAAACAATATAAAACATTATTTCCTAATTGGGAAATATGGATTGTATATTACCCAATTAGGAAATTATTAAAATTTTATTTTTTCAAAAAAAAAAAAAAAAAAAGAAACTAATATTTTTTTTTTCTGTTACTAATTTTTTTTTACTACAAAAAAAAAACGAAGTGGACAATCAACACTGTTTACCAAAAAATGATAAGAACCCAAACACCAGATAACTACTGTAATCAATAGTCACAATTATAACTATATTCACAATTATAATCAATATTAATAATCATGACTGATACAGAGAACGAGGATATCAACTTTGCTGACTTAGTCTCTAACATTCTTCTCACAACAGAAGCTCAGGAGAATGAAGATAACAATAACAACACTGACGCGTCAATTGAAAAAAAAGACTCAATCCAGAATGAAAACAACTATCAGGAATGGGTTGAAATGATCCAAAATGACAAGGAAAATGAAAACAACAACAATGTTCTTTCTCAAGAGGATGATGCATTCTTGACAAATGCCATTCTAGACTCCCTTCAATCAATGGCCATAGAACACCCTCAACTTAGTGAACCTCAAGAACAAAATCATATTAATGAGGAGATCTTGGATGAAGATAGACTCAACTACTTTGATAATAACAACAACATCGATCAAGGTATTCAAAATGAAGCTGCCAACAACGATCCTGAAGACGAAATAGACAACATCAAGCTGGTGGATGACATTCTAAGTTACATTCTTGGTGATGACGACAAGAAGTCTAAGAAGAAGAAGAGTAAATCGAAGAAGAGTAAATCTTCAGAAGCCAAGAAGGAGTCTAAGAAGAAGAAAAAGAGTGTCTCTGCCGAAGACGATCTCCAAGCTCTTATTAACCAAGTTGTTTCTTCAACTTTGGAAGAACATTCTAAGCAAACTGAAGCTGCTGAAAAGGCTACTGAAGAAGCTACTACACAAGCTACTACTGAACCTACTGTGAAAAAACCTAAAACTAAGACCAAGAAGAAATCTATCCCTGTTGAACCTGCTCAAGGTGGTGTTACTAGCACATTACAATTCCCAGAACTGACGTTCCCACCATTGGTAACGCGAGATCTCCAATCAAAGAAAGATCTTCAACCAGCTGCTGAACCTCCAAAGCCAGTGGAAGAAGTTGTAATACCACCAGAACCTATCCACATTCCAGCTGAACCTAAATCCAAGAAGAAGAAAAAGGATAAAGAAGCTCTGAAGAAAAAGAAGAATGATGAGCTTGATTTGGCTCAGATCATGAAAGATGCCATGTCCTTAGCCAAGTCTGCAGATGCCGAAAAGAAGGCTAAAGAAAAGGAAAGAAGGGAACTTGAAAAGCAACTAGAAAAAGAAAAGAATAAGCTCAAGCAAAAGGAAAAGGCTAAGTTGAAAGAGAAGGCTAAACTCAAAGCCAAGGCTAAGGCTCTGGCCAAGGCCGAGGCTAAAGCCCAAGCTAAAGCTCAAAAAAAGAAAGTCAAAGCCAAGACCAAGCCTGAAACTAAAGCCAAAGCTGTGATCAAGAAAAAGAAAGATGTTGCTGCTAAAGATTCTTCTCAGAAAATTATTTCTTATAATAAGAAGATGAAACCTAATACTATCAAAGTCACCAATGTGTTCAAGAATAGTACTATAGGGAAGAGTGATGATGGACCTGCCATGATCACTTCCAAAACATCAAGCAATGCCATCATCGACAAGTCCAAGCTCAAGCCGAAGAAGAAGTTGACTATAAAGGCTAAGCCGTTTTCCAAAGATGATATTGAAAAGATGACTGTGGTTTTGAAAACCAATGAAGAACCTAAGAATCCTATCTTACAAAAAAAGAAAGAAGAAGCAAAGGCATTAAGAAGACTGAAGAAAGAAGCCAAGTTGAAAAAGGAGAAAGAAGAAAAGGCTAAGCTTAAGAAAATCAAAGAAGAAGCCAGAGCATTAAAGTTGAAAGAACTGGAAAAGGCCAAACAGGAAAAGTTGGCTAAGAGATTACAAGCCAGAGAAGTCAAACAACAACAACTAGCTCTGAAGAAACTTGAGAAGGAAAACCAGAAGAAGTTGAAGGAAGTTGAGAAGAAGAACTTGATGTTTGAACAACGTGGCAGGGTCATACTAACCAAACCGGTCAACAAACCTATCACTACTACTCCACTTCCTACCACTACCAACAACGATGTATTGATCAAAGCTGGGGTTTGGGAGAAATACAAAACCGCCCGTAACAACTTCCTAGCAGACCTCAAAGCTAGAGGTGAAGACCGTCCATTGAAGAAGAGGGAGGAAGCCAAGATCCTCAAAATGGTTAAGAAACAACATGCCAAAGAAGTTTCTGAAAAACAAAAACAATTAGCCAAAGAACGTAAAAGATTGGAAAGGGAAGATAACCGAAAAGTTCGTCAAAGAGAAACTTTGAGAAGAATCGAGTACATGAAATCATTGGATAAACGTGATTCCAGAATTTCACCAATCAAAGTGGATGATGTTGAGGATGTGGATGTTCAAGAAGTTGAAGAAATCAAACCGGTGGTGGGGTATGTTTATACTCCGGTTGATACAGCCATTTTAGGTGATGAATCCACTATCATTTCTAAAAATTGTTTGAGATTGATGCCGGTGGTGTTGAGGGGTGCTCCATTCCCTTATTACTTAAGATTGGATGAATTAGGTGTGCCGAAACTTCCTTTAGCTAAGAATAATCTAAAGAGTAGTGCTAAGAGATTGAGTGAGTTTGAAAGTGGAGTTATTGATGTTTATGGCAGAAATGTTGAAGCTTGGGAAAAATTCAAGCTTGAAAATCCAGATGATTATGGAGTTAAGTATAGTAACTTGATTAAAGATGTGCAAACTAGTCTGTTGACACATTTGGGGTCACAAACATCATTTGATTTAGATTTAGGATGCATTGAACAAGGGTTTGCTATTAATTGGGATGTAATCCACCAGGCACATCCTCCATTTGTATTACCTGATGTTCCTGTTTTGAGATTTGGTGAGAATATAGTCAAAACTGTGAAGTATGGAAATGTTTCACTTTACTGGCTTTATGAACAATCAGATGAAGTTCTGGATGAGATCTTCTCTCATGAAAAGGACACCGGATTGAGTGTTGATGTTCTAAAGTTGAAAAACTTTAACAAAGAATTGATTCAACAAAGAATCGATAGAAAACCATTTGAAATTCCTAAAAACATTGCATTCCAGCATAGAAGATCAGGCAAAAGAGATGTTTACTACTCTAGCAAGAACAATCTGGACAAAGCTGATTCTCCACATGTAGGAACCATCATGAAACACTTCAATGTAGTCAAGATTCCTAAACGAAAAAGGGATAATTCCATTGCGGATGGGTCTAGTTTAAGAATCATCCAACTTAACGAAGGCAAACCTAAGAAACAAGTAAAGAAACAACTCAAAAGACCTAGTTCCAAGCAAAAGAAATCAAAGAGACACCAAACACCTAATTCCATGGTTCTCAAAATCCCAAGACATCCAGATACATTATTTGACAACATCAACCAAAAATTGTTCTGCATTTTGAAAACATTAGTAAGGACACCTACGGGGTATGTCAAATCCTACGAGGAAATTCAACGTTCCAAAACCCCTTCTTTTGAACCTATCTCTCTTAAAGTATCAGATGAATTGAGGGAGAAGGTGGATGAACAGATTGCTTTGATCATCAGAAAGTTCAAGAAACCTTACGGAAGGATAGACAATGAATCTATTGAATCTTACTCTACAATCATTAGGTCATACACCATCTTTTACCTAGTCTGGCACTGTGGTTTGATCACGGACATTGGTCGTCATTTTGGTAAGATTGTCAAGAATTATTCAAAGTTGTTCAATGTTGAAAAGGTTGTGTTGGGGATTAGAGATCTGTTGAAGGATCTGGATAAACAGAATTTGAGAAGGAAGGTGCCAATCAAATCTACAACGGATGTTGCTGCTATTTCTAATGCTGCTGTTACTGACGGTGCTGCTTACCACACCAATGATGTTGCTGCTGTTACTTCAGGTGCTGGCGGCACCCTCACCGAAACCTTCGACTTCATCCTCGCCCGTGTCGAGCTCCAACTAAAAACCCAATTCTTCATCCCTTACATCTCCCAACGTCATCAACTTTCCAAATGCCAGTCCTTTGACAGCGATGGCCATCCTATCACCATTGACGACACCAACAAAAAGAGAGTGAACAAGTACTTATTGTTGACTATTTTGTTCAGCATCATGGAGGAATGCATAGATGAAGTCATTTCCAAACTTCCAACAACAGTCCAAAGTGTGATACAGAATTCCGACATGGAGTTGATGGAGGCCATGAAGGTGATTACTAAAGAGATGGTGGGTTTTGGAGGTGATAGACCTAAGAAAAGGGGATTGGAGATGATGACTCAAGATGAGGGGATTTTACCACCTGAAGAAAGATTGTTTAAGAAGGATGGTGATAATGCAATCATGTTAAGAAAGAAAAAGAAACTTGGTCATGATGTGGAGAAGGTTGAGGAGGTTGTAGAGGAAAAGAAGGATGCTTCAGCCATTGATAAGTTTAAGCCTGGGTATGATTTTGGGTTTGGAAAAGTCAATGAAAAACCATATGAGAAGTATACGGATATGAACCCGTTGATCAAGTCGAAGATTGATGTGATCTGGGAAATGTTCTTCAAGTATACTTTTGCCATTCCTGCTCGTTCAAGATTACTCAAGAATAGAGTGTTGATGAAGAGAATTCAACTCAAAGTTAGCACTGAGGTTTATAAGAAGTTTGAACAAGAGTATAAGACTGAAAGAATGAGAAGGTATAGAGCCATGAAGACTGAAAAGGAGATGGAGGAAATCACCGATATCAAGAGCTACATTGCCAAGAGTCCACTAAAGTCACAATTGGTCACAAAGTCACAGATGGATAGAGTCAAGGGGATGAAAGGCATGAATGGGAAGTTTGTCGACAACGATTTGCTGAACATGCTGGCTTTCATTCAAGGAAATAACCTGTCTTTGATCAAGGAGATTTTGGACGATATGGAAAGAGATTGTATAGAGCCAGAGAAGAGGATTAAGATAGAAGATGGAATTGAAGGTTTGATGGTGATAAAGAGTGTTGGCAGACCAAGAAAGGTCAAGCAAGATGTTATAGAGAAGCCAGTAGAGAAGTCATTGGAACCACCAGTAGAAACTCCAGTAGAAGTTGTGGTGATAAATGAAGATGAACCGCCAGTTGAAGTAGTCGAAGAACAAGAAGTAGCAGTTGATGATAAAGAAGACGATAGCGTCGATCCACAACTAAGATAGCTCCAATATATATTAACAAAACTTATGATTTAAATCAATTAAATTCCTTCTTTTTATATAAATATATCATAACATTCAAGCTTTAGAACAACTTCATGATCATTCTCTCTTTTCCCAATGAATACAGGCAGGATCTAAAGGCAAGGTAACCATTGATTGGAAGTCTGGGGATGGAACTCTCTTAGTATTATCAGCCAATCTGAACTTGAAAGTTCTGATGTAAATAGAAATGATGGTGGCTAATTGGCAATAAGCAAAGTGTTCACCAATACATCTATGTCTACCACCACCGAATGGCAAGTATGGAGAGGAAACACCTTTTGAAACGGCACCGAATCCATAATCAACCTTTTCGGCAGTGGAGTAAGAACTCTTGGCGTCGTTGTCCCATCTGTGTGGATTCCAAGTCATAGCTTCAGGGAAGAACTTGTCTTGCATTTGGGCATAACCTGGAGAAATCAAAACATGGTAACCTTTTGGAATGGTGTACTTGGTGTTTGGGAACTTCAAGTCCTTCATGACTTTTCTGAAAATGGAATGCAATGGAGTGTGTAGTCTTAAAGTTTCCTTGATGACTTGGTTGACCAATGGCATGTTTTGTAAATCGTCATAAGTGATTTCTTTATCTAATGAACCTAAAACCTTGATTTGTTCTTGTAACAATTCTTCTTGTAAATCTGGTCTTTCAGCTAAGTGAAGTAAAATCCAAGCAGAAGTGGCAGCAGAAGTGTGTTGACCACCCATCAATACACCAATTAATAAGTTGGCAATTTCTTGGTCAGTCATCTTGACACCGTCTTTGTAAGTGGAGTAGGTCATCAAGGCATCAATCAAGTCTCTGCCTGGTTGGATATCGTTAGTTTCTCTTCTCTTGTTAATCAACTTCATGTATGTTTCAGAAATGGTCTTTTGGGCATGGTCTCTCTTCTTGTAATGAGGAATTAGTGGCAAATGAGGGAAGACAAAGTTGATTGGCTTGAACCCTTTGTCTAAATCAGCATATAAGTAAGCAAAATCAGTACTCAACATATCTCTCATGTCTTTACCCAACAAGGATCTTGAAGCAGTGAAAATAGTCAATTCAGATTGGGTGGCCATCAAGTTGGCATCACCGCTTTGTTTTTTGTTGATGTTGAAGAATGGAGATTCATCAAAGTACTTGTAAACTTCTTCCTTGATCAATGGAACATAAGTCTTAAATGATTCAACACTTAGGGCATTCTTGACAAACTTCTTTTGATCCATCAATCTATGGTTTGGACAATCATAAATAACACCTTTACCAAAGACAGGAGTAGTCAAATGAGTGTAAGCATCCTCAGCAGAGACTTCACTCAGCTTGGCATTCAACACAAACTCGTGACCTTTTGGACCTAAACAAACAGTCATTCTCTTACCAAGTAACACAAAAGTGAAGACAGGACCGTATTTCTTTTCCATTTTGGCAAAGAATTCATAAGGAGCCATACCATATTCAACAGCAGAACCAACCCAAGGGATGAAGTAGAAGACTTGAGGAGGCAAGTCTTGTCTGATGATTCTGTAGTAGATGATTTGTTCCAAGTAGCAGTAGACAAATGGAGTGAAGACAGCAAGCAAGATCTGTTGCTTGAGGGTCAGGTCGTTGTATAAGAATGAGACCAACTTAGAGATCAAAGAGTTACTTTGTGATTCCATTTAGAGTTTTATCAGTTAATGTTGGTGGTTTGGTTGTCTTTTTTAACTATAGAATCAACTAAGGTCCAATCGACTGAGAGTTTAAATACTTTCAAAAGTTTGAAAAAAACAACGCGAACGACTTTGGAAACGAAACTGGGGGGGGAAAATTTTTCGTAAATTGAAAATGATATTGGTGAGAGGATAATTGTCACTTTGTGGAGTGTTTTTTAATGGTTTTTTTGATTACATACGAATAATGATCAGAATGGTTTTGAGTGTAGATTCAAGTTGGCTAATGAGTCGTTTAGACTTGGGGTTAATGATGAGCCGATATTGCCACTTAGTATCATTTGAATTTAAAAGAAGAAAGGATCATTCGATTTTTTTATCGGAGTTTAGATCTCTTCATAATTTTATAAACGAAAAATCGGATTTAAATATATTATCGGATTTAATTGCGGAGCTCTTGCCTAATCCGGACATGTCCCAAAACGGCAATTATCTCCGTCATCTTTGAAATGGATCCTCTAAGATCTGAGAATATTTGAACTAGGGCAAAAAAAAAAAATATAATATATTTGTCACGGATCCCATCGAGAATGTGAAATTTTTTTCTCTCGCTCCAAAATTTGTCTAAGAATTTTGGATCCCACTAAGGATCCTAAACCTACTCTTATGTCCGACTGCCACCCAAAAAAATTTGTCTAAAAAAAAATACGAGATCTCTTCGCCCTTCACTAAACTTGTTTTGTGTGTGTTTATCACGTTTGAAACACTTCAAATTCACCAAACACAAACCAAAAACTTAATTTCAGCAATGTTTAAGTGGATCCAAGGTGGTATATCTGCCGTTACTGGTCTAGCCGAGCCTGAATACGGCGAATCACACTTCCATTCAAGCACCAAGAGACTCACTTCAAAGAAGGTGAACCCATACACCAGAGCTGTTGTTGCCAATGGCGACTTTGACTTCCAAAACCCAAGCAACACCAATGTCGAAACAGCCACCTTTTACATCAACGATTTGGAGAGCGGATACTGTGGCTTTGCCCAGATCATTCATTCTAACATTGGGATCACCACTTCTGCTCAATTCACCTTCAAGCTTTACAACAACAAGGTTGATGGGTTCAAGCAGATCTGGACTTCCACCAAGTTGGAGAACTTTGAGATTGTTGGGAAGAAGAACTTCAAGGCTGATAATTTGACTCTTGAGTGGAATGACAGCGATGGATCTTTGAGAATCAAGTCTGAAGTCAACCCAGAATCTATCATTGACTTATTGTTCAAACCATCTACTACCAATGGTGTTAAATTTGGAAATGATCCAAGCACTTACTACGGCCCATCCATTGAAGAACAGTGGGGATCAATGAGACATGTTTACCATCCAAGATGTCAAGTTGAAGGGTCTGTTACTAACTTGACCAATGGGGATGTCATTGAACTAACTAATGATAAGACATTTGGATTGTATGTCATGGCATTACAAAATATGAAACCACATCACTGTGCTAAGGAATGGAGATTTGCATGGTTCGTCAATGAAACTGAAAGTTTGGTTTTGATGCAGTTTGAAACTCCAAAGTCTTATGGAAACTCTGTCGTTTCCCAAGCTATTGTTACTGTTGATGATGACAATGAAACTAAGATCGTGGCATGTCCTTGTGATAACGATTTGAAGTTGCTAGGTCAATACAAAGATGAAGAAACTGGTTGGGCCTATGCCAAGTCCATTGATTATGTCTTCAACGGTTATGAAATCAAGGACAACGACGTAGACAACGAAGCCATTACTGAAGATTCTAAAGCTATTAAGTTTGAACTAAAAGGTGATTTGACTGAATTGATTGAAAGAATGGATGTCATGAACGAAATTCCACAATTTGTCAAGAACATCGTCTCAGGTGTCACTGCCACCAAGCCGTTCATCTACCAATACTTCTCAAAGGACGTTTCATTGTCCAGATCAGACAAGAGCGATGAAGCTGCTATTAAAGGTTCAGCATGGATCGAAGTCACATACATCACAGATGAACGTGAACAAGCTGAATAACTCCAAATCTATATAATTTAAAGCTATAATCTCTATCATTAAATGCGTTCATTAAGCAGTTTACTACTATATATATATATATATATATTTGATCATTAAAAGAACTTTCTGAAACCCTTCTTGTCGTCGTGTTTCAAAGCGTCGTTGTCGTAGTCGGCACCTCTCTTGGAGGCTGGGACCCATGAGGTTGATTTCCATGGCAAGACACCGTCTAACCACATTTCGTTGACTTCTTCAAGAGTTAAGCCCTTGGTTTCAGGTATGGTGAAGAAGACGTAGAAGAAGGCGAAGATCATACATCCCATGAAAACATAACCGTAAGAGAAGTGGATGGCTGAAGTGATGAATGGAGTGAAGAATGAGATCAGGAAACCCCAAATCCAGTTGGAGGCAGATGCTAAGGCCATACACTTGTTCTTGACTCTCAATGGGTATGATTCTGAACAAATAACATAAGCTAAACCGGCCCAACTGTTGGCAAAGCAGAAGATGTAGAAACAAGTGAAGACAATCATACAGTTACCAGCACCCTTGGAGGTCTTGGCATCAGCTGAATAACCACCAATGTATAACTTCTTGACACCAACACTGGCAAAGACAACGTAACAGAAGACCATGGTGATGGCACCAGTCAATAACACTTGTCTTCTACCCCATCTTTCAACGGTGTACAAGGCACAGAAGGTGGAGAAGAAGTTGACAACACCGATTACTATGGAAGTTTGGAAGGAATCTTTTAGACCAACAGCAGCAAAGACAATTGTACCGTAGTAGAAGAAGAAGTTATCACCAGATAGTTGTTGTAAAGATTGCACAACACAACCCATGACTAATCTTTGGAAGACTTTAGTCTTGGTGGAGAAGATTTCGCCAAAGGAAGCTTCACCAGCAAGTTTTTCAGATTCAACGGCAGCTAAGATGGCATCGAATTCAGCTTCAACAATTGGATCGTCTTCGGAAGCCTTGTTCAAGAAGGCTAAAGACTTCTTACCGTCTTCTAATCTATCTTGTTGAATTAAGTATCTGGCGGATTCAGGAACAAAGGTTAAACCAGAGATCATGAACAAGGCCCAAGCAAAACATAAACCTAAGGCAACTCTCCATTGAGCAGTGGTCTTATCAGAGTATTGCTTGGTACCGTAGTTACAACAGTAACCCATGAAGATACCTAAAGTGATCATCAATTGGTAGAATGTGACACAAACAGATCTCAAGTTGGCTGGAGCAGTTTCAGCTAAGAATGTAGGACAAATAACAGCAATGGCACCGTTACCTAACCCAGAAATGGCTCTACCAATGAAGTATTGGACCCAAACATGTTTATGTGGTTGACAAGTGATTTGGATTAAAATACCAACCATGTAAATACCAGCAACTAAAGACAAGGATTTCTTTCTACCGAATTTATCAGACAATCCACCAAGAGCAATACCACCAACGGCACAACCAATATTGAAAATGGATACAACTAAACCAGTTCTGACATTGCTGAAGTAGTACTCCTTTCTGCCTTTGTGGTAAGAACCGAATCTCTTTTTGAAGTTACCCATGTTGAAGAAACCACCAATGGTACCAGTATCGAATCCAAAGACGAACCCACCAAAGGAAATAAGTAGACAGAGAAGCACAACACCGAAGAAGTCGGAGTAGTTCTTGGAAGCAGCTTCTTCAGCAGCTAGTTCGTTGAAAGATTTGTTTTGTTCGTTTTGAAGAGAATCGTCAGATGGAGTGTTCAAAGATTTCTTTTCGACTTCTGAGTTTTGTAAAGAAGACATAATGTTTGAATGTTTTGGTCGTAATTTGAGAACTCTCTCTTCTTGAAAACTTAAATGAAGTTCAAACTGTTTCATACACAAACATCGAGTTTAAATACTGTTTAGGAGAACTTCTTTCCAACTACGTGTAGAAAAACTTTTCAAATATATTTTTTCCGTGGTGAAAACTATTTTTTTTTCCGAGAGACGAAAATTACTAAGTTGGGTTTTTCCTGGGCACAGACAGTTGGTTGAGGCAGTAAGAAAAAAAATGCGGGGTAGAGGCCACAGGAAAATTAATATGTCCCAAAACGGACTGTGAGTTTTTCCGGAGAGTGGGACAAAAAAAAAGAAACGTCAGAATGTCCAACCTGACGTCAAAAATTAAATTATTCAAGAGCTGATACTCCAAGCCTTGTTTGGTGGAGAGGATCAGCTGATAAGATGATCGTCAATATGGTGATCAGATGTGCAGTCTATTACGATACAGAGTTGTCCCACCAGTTCAGGTTGTTTCCCTCATTATGTGTAATCCACTTTTGTTAGCCCGCCGGAAAAAAAGAAAACACCACCCACTATAATCATACACCAAATGTTGGTCTTACTAAACACATATTGCAATTGTAACCATAACTTACAACACTTATCTTTCCACATTCTCGTTGACATCATGTACAATCCTATCGTCATGGAACAACAAGCCATAATCTTCCCTCACCAATCATTTCTTCTTACGTTTTTTTTTGTATTTCTCCACACACCACTTTCTAAACCGTCTGCGGAAAAATTTAAAAAAAATTGAAAAAAAAAAAAACGCAGTCCAGAATGTCGGATATGTCAAGTCTTGAAAGCATGAACCTTTTTCATGCTGCCAACATTTTGTCGCAGACATTTTATATAGACAAAAATATGCCTCTGTCCAACGGAGATACAGAAAACCCCAGATCACGTGACATAATTACTAATGCTTCAGAGGGTATTACGCCTTGTGTATGTTCACTCTTAATAGCATAAACATGGATGTATTCATATATAAGGAAGAAGTTATATATTTCAAGGGTTCACCTTTCTAAAACGGAATAATCGATCTTGATGAATCTATTTGACTTTGAAAAGATGTGGCAAACTTTTTTTTTCATTTTCAGCCGGAGTTAAAGCAGGTTGAGCATCGGTATGACGAATAGTATACAAAAAGTATGAGTATGTTTCTATGATCTATCAGGCTTCACTATACATGGAAAATCCTTGTTTGTGGGTATCTCTAGACAGAAATTGTATTGAGTGTTCTATCAGCAATCTATAAAGTTTGATGATGAGTGGAAGTGTGTTACACCTGAGGGGTTATACAATCAAAAAAAAATGATTTGTCTATATTGGGTTATCTACATAAGTAAAGTGAATACTGAATGGATGGAAGGTGTAGTTATTAAATTTATATTATTTGTTCAGCTTTCATTATAATCAAGTCATTATGTTTATTGTAATGCACTGATGACCTCGCTTAGGCTCGGTTATTAGTACATTACTCTTCATCACTTTCTGAAAACTCCACCTCCAGCTCTTCATCCTCCACATCCGAATCGTGCCAGAATGACTTCTTCTTTTGTTGTGAATCAAACCAACTACTTGTATTAGAAGATGTGTTAGTCCCCGCTACGGATGCACTTCCATGAACACTCTCCTCCCCACTCTGCACATTGTTTCTCAAATTCTCTATCTCAACCTTCTTTTTATACAAGAAATCTTTAGGAATATTCAATTGCGATCTCTTAACTTCAAGCAACACTCTTTCTTCATAAAGTTTCTTACTCTTTTTCAAATCAACAGCCGCATCAACATTAGCTGGAGAGTCTAAATTGGGATCTTCCAACAACGATATAATAGACATCAAAACAGTCTCCGCAGTTTGTACAGGTGACCAAGTCTCATTGTCTGGTTCACCAGAAGTTTCGTCCCCTGATTGGTGGAGTATGGAAATACACACTCTTCCATCTTTATAAATGTTTGGGTGGTATATGGCAGGAACGAATCTGAAGGTTGGTGGGGAGTATGGGTAATCAAATGGGAAAGTCATCATTCCTTTGAGGTACCCGCCATTATATATAGACTCTTCATTGTCTATCATGATTCCAATGTTCCAAGAGAAAAGATTGGAGCCGCTGCTGAGTTCTACGTTGAAGTAAGGTATGGCTGTTTTTGGGTCAGTGAGTTGTTTGAACTGCTTTGCAATGACAGAAGCAGCTGTCTTTTTCATTCTAAGTTCATCCATGTTTCTTTGGTTAATCTATATATATTTCTGTTAACAAATCTGTACACTAAGCTTAAATATGTGTGTATTTATGTTCGTTCTTTGGGTGTGTGTTTAACCTCTTTTACCTAAGATCTTTGCAAATTCCCAACACAATTCTCAGAAGGAGGGAAAAAATCCAAAACACCAAGGAAAAATTTTTCTTAGCTAGTCGGAGATAAGCAATGACAATCCAACAAAACCCCGATAATCCCCTTCCATGAACCATATCATTCAATCATTATTCTATACATTTGTTGTTATATAGGCAGTTTATGTACAAGTCGTGAAGTAGTTTATAGCATCTAGTCATCTTCTTCCCCTCCGTTAACATACTTGTTCACTTCATGTATCTCTATCTCCTCATGCTTTAACTCGTCTAGCAACATTTGACTGTGTTCTATTTCATCTCTAATCTTCTTCTTCAAGGCAACTGAAGGATCACTAACATCCTCCATATCATCAAATTTTTCTAACTTCAACGTTTTGATATCATCAACACTGACAGCATGTCTATAGTTCTCATAACTTCTATGGAACAAAAACCTTCTTATCCTACTCCACGCATCGGCATATCTATCATCGTAATTACTGTAAGCATTCATCAAGTCCGTTCTCAACAACGCCTGCACATCCGTATCTCTAGTAAACGCCTCCAAATCTTCTGTAAACAAGAAATTATAAGTCCCTACAAAGGCAAACACATAAAGCGAGTACCCTACTAGCAAAAGCCACATTATCAATTCAAATTTACTCATCTTAACCCCTGGTAACATCGTCAATGGGTTATACTCATAATGGTCACTAGTATAAGTCTGTGTGTTCCCATAAGATCGATTATTAAACCTTGCACGTTCCTCAAACGTCGCAGCGTTCATATACTCCCAAAACGTGTCCTCATCCATATTTCTATCCCTTGCTGCACTTTCGTTTCCATACATGCTGGAATAACTGCTACCATTCTGCTTCTTCTTGTGTTGTTTCAATTCAGCTGTTTCATACTTCCACCCATCTCCATAAGAATCATAGCCCCTCTTTTTCAGTGGGTCTTTAAGAATGCTATAAGCTTCTTTAATCATTAAAAACTTTTCATTAGCATCATCTTTGTCGGTGGATGTATCCGGATGGTATGCTTTACAGAGTTTGTAGTAGTTCTTCTTGGCGGTGGCTATGTCAAAGTTTTCTGTATCAGCAACGTTGAGAACCTGGTATGGAGTCATTTTGAAGTTTATCTCATGAAGTTTTTCATTTAGTTTAGGAAAAGTGTGTGAAAATGGTCTCAAATTGAAGCGTGTAAGAAGACCACATCTCTGGAGTCGTAAATTACTCAAAAACATTATCAAAATAGAGACTTTTTGGGTCTTCTTTGGGTGTTTATTTACCTTTGAGAAACGTCTTATCTGTCAAGTTTTCAGCGAATCAAAAAAATTCGGGTGCGAGAAAATTGCAAATCTGAGTCTTTATATCGGTTTTAAGCTAACAATTTGACCTAAAAATGGTTTGATTTTGGCAAAATAGCGTTATTCTTGAAGACTAATTTTATAAATTGAAGTAAGAATGTTGGTGAACGTATCTACCAACCTCAAACACTCATTATTTCTGTTTTATCCACCGTGTTTAGGCCATTCTTTGGGTGTAATCACCGCCAAAACGCGACCATGCTAAACAATCCACACGTAAAAAATCTTTTCAAAATTTGAAAATTTTAAACATTCATCACACAACCAAACATCTTTCTATCAACAACTCACTCCTAATATATGGTCTATTTCATCTTTTTTTTTTGCAACCTTCTTTTCATTGTCAATCGTTTGCCTGCCAACCCATTGATCACCAGCAATACCCTGACTAGATCCATACGGTTGTCTCCACCCAAATCTCCCTAAAGACTTTCGATTTGTGATGGTATGTGGGAGGTTAAGGTGGAGGCTAGTTGTGCTCATGCCGATTCCTCTTACCTGATCTGTATCAAGTTTATTCCACATGTATTTTTATAAAAAGTGTGTGGATGTAGAACGGAACTATCTTTTTTGAAGAAGGATGGTCGTTTCTAAGGCTTGAATGCTTCCTTAATCATGTTCATGACATGGAATTGGAGGAAGTGTGATGATAAAATTAATGACTTGGGATGGTGGTGGTGGTAGTTGAATTTGAAGACGTTGCAGTTTTATGCATTATGAAGTGGCTGTGACTACTTCGATGGATGATTCTACAAGATTTAATGCATATGAACGATGCCTATAGTTATTGTTTTTTTTAAAAATGAATCTTCCATGGTCATGAAGTGTGGCATCCATTAGATATAGGGTAGTCATGGTTTAGGTTTTTCTATTTTAAGTCATTGATTTTTTTCACCCAGTACTGAAGACACTTCATAGCAACGTCAGTTTTGAATTTGTTTAAATCTACTTCATCTATCCCGATCAGAGTGTGAATGGTTTTCTTTGTTTTCTATAGATTTGTTTCTTCTTCTTCCACTTTGATTAAACTTTTAGAAGAAATAGTTGTAAACAACTATTCACAAAGCTTGTTACAGTGAAGTTGTGTTGTTAAAGCAATATATAGACCATAGAGTTGTTGTATAAAGATGTCTACTACAGTTATTATCCTAATACACTGTAACCTAATTGATTTTCTTGATCACTAAATAGTCAACGATTATTAAAGCTGGAATTTTGTACTTTCATAAGTCAAGAACTTCATGATTCCAAACCTAACGTTGCATGGTGACATCTTTGGTGAACATTTTCCTTATTCAGGTTATAAGAATGATAGTCGTGTATATCACTGACCTGTAAGCATCAATCATTCTTTTATTACCTGATTTAACAATGTTTGTCTATTGAGAGATTTTCACTATGACTGATTGTAAGTTTGGAAGAGGTTCGTGCACATATGAGCTGTATGTACTACATTCAAAGTGCTTAATAGTTGATGACTAGATTTTAGAAATATCAGTTGAATTTTTGGAATTTATCTCCCCTTTTTTTTCTCTTAATCTATTTGATTGAAGATGCTACCAATAGAGTAAGGTTACTCTTGTTAGTACTTACTGTCAATAAATAACCTTTTATACATCAAATAGTGGGCTTAAATTAACATAATTGTAGTGGTTAATGTTGCTTAGTTACACGTTATTCCATTTTTATCACGTGACTTACTCTGAACCAATTTCTTCCTTGCCCGTGTGGCAAAAAATCATAAATCGCGTTTAAACCCAAAATTTGCCACCTAAAATTACTTCAATTCAAAACTTTAAAACAATCACCAAAAAACATAGAGTTATTCAACCCACAAAAGGAATATAATAACCCATAATGGTTGCTCAATACGGAAAAGAACCTATTCAACATCAATTTAACCCATACTCCGACAACGGTGGTACCTTGCTAGGTATTGCTGGAGAGGACTTTGCCATCATTGCCAGTGACACCAGACAATCTGTTGATTACTCCATCAACACCAGACTTTCCCACAAGATCAAGGTTGTCACACCTGATTTGAGTTCTGAGGACAAGAAAAACAAATTGGTGGGAACTAACAAGAGTATATTATTCGGAACCAATGGGTTTTCTGCCGATGGTGATGCCTTAACTGAAGATTTTGAAGAAAACTGGAAGTTCTACACCTCCACCCAAAACAAGAAGATCGAACCTGGATTTGAATTCTTGAGTGAACCACAACAAGACAAGGAATCCGCCATGACCATGCAAAGTGCAGCCAGAAACATCCAACATATCCTTTACGGCAAGAGATTCTTTCCATATTACGTCCACACCATCATTGCAGGTTTGGATGAAGAAGGTAAAGGTTGTGTTTATTCATTTGATCCAGTTGGGTCATACGAAAGGGAACAATGTAGAGTTGGTGGGGCTGGTGCATCCCTTATAATGCCGTTTTTGGACAATCAAGTGAATTTCAAAAATCAATACGTTCCAGGCACAAACTCAACTGAAAGAAGAAAGTTGGAGTACTTGACCCTTGATGAGTGTTTGAAGTTGGTCAAGGATGCATTCACCAGTGTTACGGAAAGACATATCACTGTTGGTGATGGTTTGGAGATATTTATCATAAACAAGGATGGTGTCAGAATGGAATACCACGCCTTGAAGAAGGATTAAAAAAAGGTGTATGATTCTATATAAAGAAAAGTTTAACATTGAATACAATTTTTTTGAATAAGGCTATATAAGATTAGTGAGGGAGTTGGAAGTCCTTTCCTTTAACTACTTTATTGAAATAAACGTAAAAGAAGTCGGAGTAAACAATTGTTTGCAATACACCAGCAAAGAAACTGATCTTCTCAAATCTTTCTTCAACAAAGTATCTGTAAATCCAGTTAGGAATGTATAAAACTCTGTATATCCCTAGCAAGAAGATGTAGTGTGCAGTTAATGCGTCTGCCTTTCTTAATTTTTGAAGTAGGAACAATTGTGGAATAACAGCAACACTTTCCAACCAGATGGAGAAGGACCATGTCAATTGTTGGAAAGTAAATTTATAGTGGAACATGACAGCCATGGCAGCAGCAAACAACAAACAGTATCTGATCTTGAAAGAATCCTTGGTGATCATGTCGTTATATGAAACAGGATTGACTCTGGCACATTGCTTCATTATGTGTAAGGTGTAGACGGAAGTACCCATGAATGCTAGTTTGAACAAAAAGTTGTAGAATGATTGCTTCTTGAACATGAACACATCAAGGTACCTGGTGAAGTAGACTATGGCGTATAAAGTTTGCGTTTTGAAGGAGATACCTTCGATTTGTGTTGTCTTTCTGATGCTGTCTATAAGCACTATGATGCTGAGTAAGTGAGAGAAATCAGCCAATATTCTGAATATGTTGATCATATTAATGATTTTACTGAGTGGGGTTGTGTGTTTGGTTTAGCCAGCTTTTAATTCTTCACAAAGAGCATACGGTTTAAACACGTAAACAACAATCAGATCTATAAACAGCAGAGTATGTGTAGGCGCTTAACGTTTCCAAAAAAAATTAAAATGTCCAAAATAGGAAATAACGGAAATAAAAATAAAAGCGGGTAAGTAGTGTAAACACACGTGACTTGGAATGATTTTTGGAAGATTTAATTAATTCAATTAAAGGATACGAAATAATCAGCCAGGATGTTCATGTAAGTGGAATAGATAACAGATAATTTTTATAGTACTATTAATGTATTGTAGTAGCTACATTTTTGTTCATCCCATTGAAAAGGTGAATTGCTTAGGTCTAGTCAACTTCACTACTGACATTTCCTAAAGTGAAACAACTGTGAAACATGTCAACTACTTTAGTGCAAAACGTTCTTCCACCATCATATATATCATCATCAAACAAAAAATAACAATCAGAAATATTCTAACACATTAATTAACCAATGAAACATATTAAAACAAACATACTTCAACTATTGCTCAGCCACCTCACCTTGAGCACTGCCTTTCTTGGACTCCACCTCCCATTCTCATCTTCCAAGAATGACGACAACCCTTTTGAACAATGGGAGCTAACCAACCTATTAAACCCACACACCTCTGATTTTGACCTCACAATTGATACAATATCCCACAATCTAATATTTTCCAACATGGCAATTCTTGACGAGGACGAACATGCTCTTTGTGTAAAACATGCCATCGAACCTATATATTCCACATGTATGTCCACTGATCCTACCAAACCCAACACTCTAAAAACCATGGACAAATCTAGGATATCGATTGATCTGTTAATATGCGAGCTTAAGGGTATGTATACGACCCCTAACCCCAACAACAGCACGTTGACCAACTATGAAGAAGGTGGCGGGATGAATTCGTTGATCTATGAAATTCTTACACTCCACCGGACTACAAAAGTGAGAAATGTGAAGTTTTATAAAGAGGTTTTGGAAATAGTAAAGAAAAATGGAAATTTGTGGACAACTTATACTCTTAAGAATGATAGATTGGACAAATTGTGTTCAGAGTTTGGACAACCGTTGCAGAAGTACCATTTGGAGAATGTGGTAAAGAGATACACTGAGATGTTGAAGGAGGAGATACAAAAGAATAATGAGAGGGGAATAGAGGCTATTATGGGGTTGCAAAAGTATTTGCAAGAAAAGATGGAGGAGTTGTCAAAGGAGGTGAAGGAAGAGGTTAAGGAGGAGGTTAAAGTGAATGCTGCACAAGTGAAGGAGAGGATAGATGTTTTGAGTAGTAGGCAGAAAGAGCTGATAGGTAATTTTACTATACAGTTCAAAAACTTTAGTTTGAGTAATAAACAAGCTTTGAGGAATGTTACTTCAATTATACGTACAAGTTTGAAGAAACAAAAAGACGAGATAGACACTTTTGTTAATGAATCTTTCATTCTCAAAAAGAAGTACTTTTACTTTTCAAAGATATTCTCAAACAGCTATAAGCTATGTTTATTCATGTTTAGGTATAAATTTATAATTGCAGTGGTTGCAGTGATCTACTGGAGATACAAGACAATAATCAGTCTTGCAATTTTGATAGCACTTGCTGTGTACCTTATTGCCATAGATTTGATAAACTTCATGAACTTGCAAAACGTATCTCAACAGATATTTAATGAGATATTGCCACAACTGTTAACAAAAACACCAAAAGTTATACTAGTGATCATAGTGTTGAAGAAAATTCCGCAATTCTGGGTGTTCAGAAAGAGCTTTAGTATCTTATTCCTTTACCTGACCGACATATTCATGGTTTGTTTGAGCATTTATGACCAAAAGAAAGCTACCAAGTCGTTATTCAATAACATTGAAACTAACGGAGAGTTCCTTATCCTCGCAATAATTGCCTTAAATCTTTATTTTAAATCATGGACTTCAATAAGAATAAAACTTGTCATATCATCAGTCATTCTTTCATTTGTCTTAACAACAATGTTAATAACAGAGTACAAATTTATATAATAAAAATAAAAATCTTTTTACTATCACTTATGGAGCCAATCTTACTGGTTTCCATTCATCATCCACACTCTCTCTTCTAAATGAGATTCTATCGTGCAATCTTGAATCTCTCCCTTGCCAGAACTCCACTTCCAATGGCACGATTCTAACACCACCCCAGAAGTCCGGACATGGCACATCCTCAACGCCTTCAAACTTCTTCTTATTACTTTCCACCAAATCCTCTAACTCCTGTCTACTCCCAATGACTTGTGATTGTGGAGATGACCAAGCCCCAATCTTTGATCCCGTTGGTCTAGTCTTGAAATATCTCTCTGTAGTCTCTCTATTAACAAACTCCAAAACCCCTTCCACTCTCACTTGTCTTTGTAAATTCTTCCAAAAGAAATTCAAAGCAACATACTTATTCTCAGCTACATCTTGAGCTTTCTTAGAAGTTTTCCAATTGGAATAGATTATGAACCCTTTTGGATCAATCTCCTTAAGTAATAATACACGGTTGGATACACGACCTGTGGAGGTGTTGCAGGTGGCGACATTACAACTTTCGGGAATCATCTCAGTTGGATCTTCTTTGGCTTCTTTAAACCATTTTTCGAATAAATCAATCGGATTGTTGGATGAAGGTAGATCTTGTTCGTTAAGTTGAGATTTGTCGTATTGGTAAGTCTCAGGGGCAAAGATGATAGGCTTTTCGGTAGGTACTGTATTATTATTAACTGACATGTTTATTGGTGTAGTAATATGGTGTTTTTTTTTTTTTTGGTAAATATTGTTAACCATGTGAGTCATTTTGTTGATTCAGAAGTTGTCAAAATAGCTATGATCGTTAATAGGAATCGTTTAAGTAAAAAATTCCTAAGGGAAAAGAAGTAATTTTTTTAGACTTTTGTCGCCTAAGTCACGTGTGTATCGGGGATAAATAATACAACCAACGCTACCATAATATTTATAATAACTTTATATCCGACACACGTGACTCAAAATGAAATAACGATGTAACTAAATAAAACTTTGTTAATTAAAACAATTAATATAAGATTATAAAAATATATAGCCTTTAAAAATAGAATAAGAATACTATCAGTATATAGAGTTAGTTTTTTTTATTATTCTTATTAATTATTCATAGTAACAACTTTTTGGTTAGTGTAAATTTTAATAAAAGATTGTCGGAGATAACTACTGATTATTATAACAATCCCTTTAAATGAAGGTTTAATTAATTCAAATAAATAATTAAAACACACACATTACATTTTAAAAATGCTATACGATAAAAGAAACTACAACTCTAATTATCTTTAAATCAATTCGGAGTACTCCACTCCAACTATTTTTACGAATCTTTAAACTACTTTATTAGCCATATTTTCAGGAGGGATAAAACGTGTATTATGTCCATGGAAAAAAAAAAATGCTCACATGATTAAACATACGAATTCATTTAACCATTAAACCTCATCAACAGACCACTTTTTGGCTATAACATTAAGGTTTGTCAACACTTCATTCTGTCTTTACGCATAAATTGTGGAGACGTGATGAAAAGTCGAATGTTTAATGAATAATTACGACATACATCTATTCAAAAGAGAATCTGGGGAAGAAAGTAAAACATGCTTCATTATCCGAATAATTAAAATCATAATCTTTATTCATAAAAAATTAAGTGGAGGGAATATAAGTGTTCATTATTATATAATTTTGGGGGCATTATGCATTACTAAGAAGTGAAGGTGTGTGTCATTAAGGTCATTAAGTGTATATCAAGAGAGATATTTTATATTTACAAGCATTCAGATGGTCAATCATGATATCATTATATTGATATCTTGGTATGTACGATCACCACCATCCATGCTCGCCATCTTGCACTTGTTCTTGTTCATAAACTGTTGTTGCCTTAAATTCAACTTAGCTATGTCTTCTTCTGTAAAAAATCGACTATCATCTTCATCTTCTAGAACGGCATTTTTACCTAAATTATAGTTTTGATATGTGTTGTAGTGAAGTTCCTCATCGCTATCTTCTTCAGATTCATCGCTCAAATCAACTTTAAGAGTGGTGATGCTTTGATCATCAACTAATGTTTCACAGTCACTTTCAACAACAGCTTCAAATACACCGTTTTCTTCTTGATCAATCTCTTCAACTAATCTATCAAGAATTAGAGCATGTCCGACTAAGATTCTTAGTTCATACTCAAGCTTACCTTTAGAGTTCTTTTTTTCCTTGATAGTATGGTTGGAAATGTTTTTCATGTTTTGGTTAGAACTTAAAGAAGAAGGAGTATTAACAGCGTTAGGGTTGAGGTTAGATCTGCTTCTGGAAGTATTGATATTTCTGTATCTAACCATGCTGCTGAAAAGTTTATCTTTAATCTTTTCAGCCATGAACTTTTTGTTATAGTTGATGTGTGCATCCATTTTGTGTTGTAGTTAATACTTTATTTTTGGTCTCTATCTACCTTACTATTGTTTATCTCTCTGATTCATACATATCAGCCCAAAACATATTCATCAGCGACTCTGTATTTATATGAGATGCCGTCATCGACAATCGAATTTATACATATTTTTTACGAATGGAACACGATTCCGCGTGCTCCTAAAAAATTAGGTGAAAAAATTAACTCATCCCGAGGAATTTACGTAAGACGGAATGGGGCTAAAGGGCGGAATCTAAGGCTTTCTCGGAAGCACTATTTTGCAGAAAGTCATACGAAGATAGAGCAGTGTGGCATGATCATTGATCATAAGAGGGGACTAATGTGCACCGAGATGTATACTAGATATCAATCGAAAGACTACAGTTAATCTCTCTTTTAACGACTGACTTTAGATTTTTACTTTCAACTTTTAAAGCCTATCTGTAAATCTCCATGAACATTCTTTTAGTTTTCATGGAAAATTAATTAGTATACTCCCCAATGTTATTGCGATAACATATCTTATGACATCATAATTTGTTCTACGAATATTACTGATTGTACAACATCCAGATCTTGTAGTCAACATTC
Source organism: Hanseniaspora thailandica (nom. inval.) (assembly GCA_030573475.1). Taxonomy (NCBI): domain Eukaryota; kingdom Fungi; phylum Ascomycota; class Saccharomycetes; order Saccharomycodales; family Saccharomycodaceae; genus Hanseniaspora; species Hanseniaspora thailandica (nom. inval.). Next base: position 50,190 of record JAJMDF010000005.1, on the reverse strand, counting down.
TCCATTACGAATAATCCTCACCCAAATTATTCATAATATTTTGTCTCTGTAGAATGATAATTAAAAGGTTGAATTGTTTTTTTTTTTTTTTAAAAAAACGGCTTTTTAGTATTATTCGGAGTTAGCAGACTATTCTTCACATAAATGAGGGGTTTAATTTTGAAATGGGTTTAACAGAATGGGTGTAATCTTTTTTATAAAATGGAGATAAGAAAATGTATTTTAGAATGTTTATCTCAGACAGTCACGTGTATTTATGATCGGATATAAAACATAAATAAACTTATTACCCCAACTATTTTATAACATTACTTAATTAGGAAAGTCTTATTATATGACCTCTTATCTCCGCGTTTAACAACCAAAAAAATATACACACTCAATTTTTTAAAACGTTAAGAAATTTATTACTAATTAATTTTTCTCTCTTAAAAAAAAAAAATACAGAGGTTTAAAGGGTGGGTGTGTGTGTTGATTTTACTTTTAACCTCTTTTTACCTCTCCTCATCTAACTTTATTCTACTCTAGAAAAAACACCATCCACAAATATATAAACAAATATAAACAATCATGGCCTCTGCTATTGCTGTATTAAAGGGAGACGTTGGTGTCTCTGGTGTCGTCAAGTTTGAACAATCCACCCCTCAAGATGCTGTCAAGGTTTCTTATGAAATCACCGGTAACTCTCCAAACGCCTTGAAAGGTTTCCATATCCATCAATTCGGTGACAACTCCAATGGTTGTATTTCTGCCGGTCCTCACTTCAACCCAGCCAAGTCCACTCACGGTGCTCCAGAAAATGTCGAAGCTGAAAGACATGCTGGTGATTTAGGTAATATCAAGACCGATGCCCAAGGTGTTGCCAAGGGTGAATTATCCGATAAGTTGATCTCCTTGTTCGGTGACAACAACATTGTTGGTAGAACCGTCATTGTCCATGCTGGTGAAGATGACTTGGGTAAAGGTGGTGATGAAGAATCCTTGAAGACTGGTAACGCCGGTGGTAGAGCTGCTTGTGGTGTCATTGGTTACGCCGCTTAAATTTAGCTTTCAATCAAGGTTTATACTGAAATAATGAGAAGTATTTATATATAAATAAAGAAGGTGAACACTATAATATACTGTTATGTTATTATCAGTTTCAAAGGTTATATAAATTAATGAAAATATATTCAACATTTTTTTCTTTTTGAATATTAAAGATCTTAACTTTATCTTACTCTATAAACATCTAAATTATCTAAAACTAACGTCTCTTACTTCTCTATATATATAATCAGAACATTATGTTGTCAGAACTAGTATTGTTGGCTTCAGCAACACAAGAATCCAACCATTCATTGTTCAATTCACCACTGGCAGCAGCAACTAAACCTAAGAATGGTGGAGATGGCTTCAAAACCTTGGACATATATTCCGGATGGTATTGAGTAGCAACAAAGTATGGATGGTTGTCCAACTCCAAAATCTCACATCTGACCAAGGTTTCATCCTTACCAACAAACTTCAACCCCTTGGCTTCCAAGGATGGAATCAAGTCAGGGTTAACTTCGTATCTATGTCTATGTCTTTCCTTAACATGGTCAAATCCACCGTATATCTTTTGTATTTTAGAAACTTCAAAGTCTTTGGAAAAGTTGGTAGTTCTAATACCCAATCTCATAGTACCACCCAAGTTTTCTTGATCAATTTCAGGCATGTAAACAACAATGGCTCTTGGGTCTTCTGGCTTCAATGAAGTATCAAACTCGCAAGAAGAAGCATTTTCAATGTTTAATATGTTTCTACAGAACTCAATAGTAGCAACTTGTAAACCTAAACAAATACCCAAGTATGGAACCTTGTTGATTCTGGCATAGTTGGCAGCTAAGATCATACCCTCAATACCTCTAGAACCAAACCCACCTGGAACTAAAATACCATTGGATTTTTTCAAAGTTTCCCAAGCTTCGTTATCTTGACCTTCACAATCTTCTAATAAGGTAGATTCAATCCAGTTGATTTTCAACTTCTTTTGTAATTTCATACAAGAGTGTTCTAAAGATTTGATAACAGATAAGTATGAGTCGTGTAAGTTGGTGTACTTACCAACAAGGGCAATTTCAACTGTTTGATCAGAAACGTCAATGTTGTTACATAACAAGTTCCACTTGTTGAATAAGTTGGAACCTAAATTCTTGAACTTGGAGCTGATCAAATCAGGGTTGATTTCCAAAATCTTGTTCAAAGTCTTGATCAAACCTTGTTCTTCCAATAACAATGGAACATGGTAAGTAGAATTAACATCATAAACATTGATGATTTTATCTGATCCAACGTGACAGAACATGGCGATTTTTTCAATGGTAGACATTTCCAATTTATCTTGACATCTAACAGCGATCAAATCAGGAGATAAACCTAAAGATCTTAAATCCTTGATGGCAGCTTGGGTTGGCTTAGTCTTTTGTTCACCATGAATAACAGGAACTAAAGAAACATGAATCAAGGCAAAGTTTTCTTTACCAACTCTGAATTGGAATTGTCTTAATGCTTCAACAAACGGAGCAGATTCAATATCACCAACAGTACCACCTAATTCAATGATACACAAGTCAGGTTCTTCACCAGAAGCATCAACTGGAATTTTAGAAACTCTTTCAATCCAATCTTGAATGGCATTAGTCAAGTGAGGAACAATTTGTACGGTTTTACCTAAATACTCACCCTTTCTTTCCTTTTCGATAACATCCATGTAAACTTTACCTGTAGTAATGTTATGATCTTTGGACAACTCGATGTTGACGTATCTTTCATAATTACCTAAATCCAAATCAGTTTCACCACCATCATTCAAGACAAAACATTCACCATGTTCCAATGGAGACATGGTACCGGCATCCAAGTTCATGTATGGATCGATCTTGATGGAACAGATCTTTAACCCTTGAGTCTTCATTAATAAACCGGTAGAAGAGGCAATCACACCTTTACCAATACCAGAGATAACACCACCAGAAACAACAATATACTTCATTTTTTATATTTTAAATTTGATTACAGAATTGTATAGGTTTTTACAGACAAGAATTCTCTTTTAAATAGAAGAGTAAATAGATTACGAATAGAATGTACCTTGTAAGTGGTTTAAACACAAGAAGGGGGGTTTTTTCAACCTATTTTTTCAATCTTAGATGAAGAGAAAAAAAAATTATAGAAATTTCAGAGAAGGTTCCGATGTTGGGTTTATATAGTGCCCCATTTTCAGATGATCGTGGATGAAGAATTTCTTTTTTTTTTTTAAGCGCGTTTTTATTAGGGCTTTGACTCTTCGAAAAAGAGTTGCCGTTTTGGGACATAACACGTGAATATCTCGTGTAAGTCACGTGGTGTGTCACATGACCATTCTCGGATATAAGCCATAACATTTCAAAGCAAAAACCCTTCTATAATCTACAAATTCATTTATACTCTAATGAAGTTATTCATATATTAGCTTTAATTAATTATAATAATTGCCATACCAAACAACATACTTATATACTAAAATATGAATAATCAAAGTTTGGAGAAGCTTTATAACTTTCCTCCTATGTACACAAAACAAAGAAATGAACATATAACCCAAACACAGATGAAGAAATGGTGTGAGTTGATCTATCTCTACTATCAACAAAACAAATTATTTATCTACAAAGAAGGCGTGTTAGACTATCTATTTGATAATACTGATATAAACAGAAGTGTTGATTTATCATTTCGCTTAGAAATTATCAATTCTTTGATTAGCGATAACAGACTATTGAAGATAATCAACATGAAGCAACATCTTCAAGAAAAATCAAAGTTTTTGAAATACTGGAACAGATATGAATCAAAAGTTACTAACAAAACAGTATATCCATTTTCACAACTTCTCTTATACGATGAAGCTGATTCAGAAAAGAATGATAAAATATTTGATGATAAAAATGTCAATTACAAACAGTACATACTCCCACATCCATTATCCTTCTATGAAGACGTGTTCAACACGTTTCTGGATATGAGCATGTCTGATGGGAACGGAATATTCACAGTATATGAGCTTTCCGGTATAGATGGTTTATTCGCCACTTCTAGTGAAAATTCAAACTTTTTAAAGAATTCTACTCTTGAAGATGATGTTGAGGGTAGAATGGACACAGAACTCATCACCTATCTCATATACAAGCTCCTCATTGAAAAGGGAATTTGTTACCCAATCATAGAAGAAGATGAGCTTGTGGCTATCAAAAAGGCATGATTTTAAAAAAAAGCTTTCATATTAACAAGAATTCCTTTTTATTTTTATTCTAAAACTTTATATACAAATTGATTTCTTCCTTCTTATAAGGTATATCTTTCATTGACAACATTCCAATTCAAGTTGTTTAAACAATTGACAAAATACTCCTCTCTATCCTTTGGAGTAATACCATAATCCTTGATGAATGCATAATCCCAAAGATTCACACAAGCCAATATTCTATTCTCAGACCCTTCAATCTTTCCTTGTTTGCTTCCAAAGACAAGGTTACGTTTATCTTTTTCTTTTCTGTTCAATGATCTCTTAATGGCATGCATTCTATCATGAATCTTCACATACTCGCCAACTTCTAGAAGCCCACCATTAAGATCCATGTCCAAATACTTCAAATTCAAACTATCTGATATCACAGTTCCGGCATTGTTGCTGAATACAGGAACAATATCTCCATTAGCAGTTTCAATCACAAAACAAAAGCCTTGGCCTAAAATCTTGTTGTTCATCAATTCAACCATTTTTTCTACAACTTCTTCATAACTCTCAGTGTTGAAGTATTTCATCAATCCTTCTTTTACTGGGTTGCTTTCAAGTTCGGCAGATTCTATGTTTGGAATGATGTTGGAGATGAATAAATGATTGTTGACTAAATGGGAACATAAGTTGAACAGAACAGCTTTACTTTTGTCATCCTTGACTTTTTCCATGATTTGGTATGGAGATAAAGGTTCTAATTTGGTTTGACAGACTTTGGCGTTCAGTTGGTTGACTAAAGATTTGTGTTGATCTTTTCTGACCATGTCGAATTGTTCTTGGGTCTTGTAGACTGGTGGAAGAACAGCTGTTTTGAACTCAGGAACTGTGTAAAGAGTTCTTTTAGATATGATTCTACTTAGCATAATTAGATGTCTCGGTAGTAAATATAGTTGTTTTTGGTGTTTAGATAAAGTAATCTTCTCTATAAAGTTGCTTGTAGATGCTATAATTTTCAAATAATTGAAACTTTTCCAAAGAGTTTTCAAAAAAAAAAAAGTAAAAAAATTTTCACGGAGAGTGGAATGGAATCTTTGATTGAGCTTAAATCCGACTTTAACTCAATCATAAAATCTCTTCAAAGAAGTGAATATTAAACTACAAATAAAAAAGAGGATATATTGAGATTAATAATAGATATAAGTAGACTGTGCTAATACTATTTAATTAGATATGTTGAATATGATTAGGTGTAGTGTTGATTCAGGAGATGGTAGTGGAGTGGTCACGTGTGTCCACTCTAAAAAATGTTTTAAATTAATAAACTAACTCTTCCATTGTATAATACTTACAACAATTCAAATAAATCAGCTTCAATGTATTGTTTATACTCTATTATCGCTTTAACCATTACCTCTACTTTAGCCTTTATATCAATACATATAAAATAATATATATGGGTCTAATTGCAGTGTCGGAGATAACCCTGCCATCTACACATATACAAATATTTTTTTTGGTTGTAAGAAATTTCTCAACCTTGAATTTCCCCCTTTATATTTTCCTTGTAGTGGAATTCTAATGCTGTTTTTAAAGTTAAATGATTGTGCTAAAACCATACACAAAACTAACTATACAAACATGAGTAATACTAGAGAACAGGTCTTTCCTACAAGAATGACCTTAACCACCATGAAAATCAAATTGAAAGGTGCCCAACAAGGCCACTCTTTGCTAAAAAGAAAGTCTGAAGCATTAACTAAAAAATTCAGAGAAATTTTAAAGAAAATTCAACTGGCAAAGCTTCAATGTGGTAAACTTATGTCTTTAGCCTTCTTCACCATGACTGAATTAAACCAAGCCAATGGTATTTCCAACCAAGATTTATTATATTTAAACATTTTGAATAACGTCACATCATCCAAGCCAAGAGTATCCATAAACGCCAAAGTTGAAAACGTTTCAGGTGTATTCTTACCTATTTTAGAATCCAACGTCGACAATACCATCAACGATTTTAAGTTGATAGGGTTGGGTAAATCCTCTAATCAAGTCAACAAGTGCATAGAAATATACTCCAAGATTTTGGAAACTTTGGTTGAATTGGCTTCTTTACAAACTGGGTTCATAACTCTGGATGATGTTATTAAGATCACCAACAGAAGAGTCAATGCCATTGAACATGTTATTATCCCAAGAACTGAGAATACAATCAGTTATATCAATTCGGAACTGGATGAGTTGGATAGAGAGGAGTTTTATAGATTAAAGAAGGTCCAGGAAAAGAAACAGATCAAGGAACAAGAACAGATGTTGTTGGATAAACTAGAGAAGGAGAAGAGACAAAAGGAGTTGGATGATTTAATAAAACAAAAAGAAGATTTGAAATTGGAGGAAGAAGATAAGCCTGAAGAAGAAGATAAAGTTGAGGAAGAAGATAAAGTTGAAGAACCTAAAGATATATTAACCGAAGACAAGGATGGTGATGATGACGGTGTCATCTTCTGATCCCCCAAGTGTCCAGATATATATACAGATTTATAGGATAATAAACACAAACAGATTGAGTCTAATTTTTTAAAATATTGTTTTGGTAGGATTGGTTTCCTTCCCGTGAGAAAAGGCTGTTCAAGCGTTATCTCGTCAACTCGTTATTTTTTTGAAAACTTAAATTTGAAAATTAGTATTCAAAAACAGCATTTAGACAACCATAAAACACATAAATAATCATGTTTGGCAGTATCTCGCATACACTCACGTTACTAACACTATTGCTAAGCTACATCTCTGCTGAAAGACTTCTAGAAATACAGCCAGACCAGTACATAATCGTCAAAGACGATAAGGAAAAGTTTGCTCTTTCATCAAGAGGGATTAACTACCTTGATGTCACTGACTCTTTGGATGTATCCTCCGATATTATCGAAAGAGCTGAAACCTCACACAAATCCAAACATGCTGTCAAGTTCTGGGACAAGTATCAAATATTTTCATTCCAAGACCTAATGTTTGATGACTCTGTTTTGATAACCCTTGAAAACACTAAACTTTCGGAACAAGACAAGGAAGTTCGTGTCAACCTTCCAACTGAACTATCCAAGAAAGATACATTTACCAGCATTATTTCTGGTGTTAATCAAAATCAACTTATCAAAGACATGCACACTTTCATCGACCACTTCACTTCTTTCTACAACCGTTTCTACAAGTCCGAATACGGCCTTCAAGCTTCTGATTGGATGTTCGAACAGCTTGAATTCTTAAGAACTCAAACAATGGACGGCATTGAAGATTTTGAAGTTGACGAATTAATCACTGTTGAAAAGTTTTTCCACGAAGCGTTTGCCCAAAACTCACTAATTTTTAAAATCAAGGGAAGCAAAAGCAAAAAGGCAGTTATCATTGGTTCCCACATTGATTCAATTAATCTATTGTTCCCATACTTGTTGCGTGCTCCGGGAGTTGACGATAATGCTACAGGAACCTGCATCAATTATTTGATTTTGAAAACTTACTTGGAAGGGCTTATAGCAGAGACAATTGCATGGCCAGAGAATGACCTTGAGTTCCACTTTTACGCCGGTGAAGAAGGTGGATTGTTAGGAAGTCTTGATGTGTTCAAGAGTTACAAAGAGAATATTGAAAAGGAAGTCATGACAGTCTTAGTCTTAGACCAAATTGGACATCCAGATAAGAATAAAGAGTTAGGATTGATGACGGATTTTGTTAGTCCTGACATGGTAGATTTCTTAGAATTGTTGATTAAGTCGTATACCACCATTGGTGATGACCAACATGTCAAATATGTCAAAGATAAGTGTGGCTATGGATGTTCAGACCATGCTTCAGCTTATAAGTTTGGTTTCCCTTCCGGAATGTTGGCAGAATCTTCTTTAAAGAACGATAACAAATTTACTCATAGTGTCTTTGATACGGTCGATAGAGTTGACTTCCAGTGGTTAACCCACTACTACAGAGTTGGATTGTCCTACTTGCTAGAACTATCATCCCACAAAGCATAAATAATAAAAATAAAGACAACAACAATCAATTTTTTAATCTTATTTAGTTTTTCTTCATTTGATATATACATGATACTTAAGTTATTTTTTTAACAAAATAAAACACCTTAAGCTCTTCTATCCTTAACCTTCAAACCGTTAATGTTTCTCTTACCCTTTCTGGTCTTGAAACCCTTGGCCAAAACACCGGAGTAGGATTGGGATAGCTTGTTGGATTTAGACTTACCTCTACCACCACCATGAGGATGGTCAACTTTATTCATGGCAACACCTCTGACTCTAGGTCTCTTACCTGCCCATCTATTTCTACCGGCCTTACCCAATTGTTCTAAGGAATGTTCGATGTTGGAAACCATACCAATGGTGGCAACAGCATTAACATCAACGTATCTTTGTTCACCAGAGTTTAATAAGACAATGGCCTTGGTATCATCTCTAGAAACCAATCTACCAAAAGTACCAGCAGCTCTACACAATTGAGCTTCTCCATCTTTGGTCAAGGCAATGTTGTGGATGACTGTACCTGGCGGAATGTGTCTGAATGGAAGACAATTACCTCTTTGAACAATTTTTTGTAATAAAACAGAGTTATCTAAAGGACCATCTGTATCGTTGTTAGAACTTAATCTTCTAACTTCTCTTCTCAAATCTTCTGAAAATCCATTTCTAAAAGATTCAACATAATCACCAGCTCTCAAACCATCAGCAGCAACAATGTATGAAAGCACGGAGGTCTTGACGTTTTGGATCAATGCCAAATGACATGTTCTTACTGGATCGTATTCAATTCTTTGGACTATGTGTTTACCTAGGTCGTTTCTGTAATAATCAACCAATCTCAATCTTCTCTTGTTACCACCACCTCTATGTCTGACAACAATTTTACCTGTGTTGTTTCTACCACCGGTTTTCTTTTGTGGAATAGTCAATGCCTTGATTGGTTTACCCTTGTACAAATGTTCATGGTAAACAAGTCTTAAATTTGTAGAACTCGGTCTTCTAATTGTGACTTTACCGTTGGATTTATATTCAGGTAAATTAGAAAATGTTATTATCTTGGCTTTGGTATCCAAATCCTTGGTCTTGCTTCTGACTAATTTATCTTGTAGTTCCAAATCAGTGATGGATGCATTGGCACCAGGAACTAAAGGAATCAAAGACTTGTTGATCTTTTGAGTTTCAATCTGTACTGAAGATGCCATAGAACTCTCTGGCTCCTCGGTGGAGTAGTATCTATGAACATTCAGTCTAGGTATACTGCTGATAGTATATCTAGATAGATTGTTGACTTGATACTTCAATCCTAGCATTATAAGTTAAGTTTGGGTTATCTTTGGTGCTGTATAAACTGCTTCCAAAGTCTAATCTTTCCAAAGTTTTCAAATTTTTTCTTTTTTTTTTTTTTTGAAAACTTTCCGCCTGAGAAAGAAACGTGAAAAATTTTCTCAATCTCCGAAACGGGAAATGTTTAACATTCAGCAGGGTAATCCAAATTTGAAAACTATTCAAGATGATCAAACTTCATATAATGATCAAACTTCAACAGTCGACAACTTTGAATATTAAAAAAAAGACTAAAGAACTAATGTTTATTGTGGAAAAGAATCAATTCTTTTCTTTATACTTATAAGTAGGTATATATATTCTTATTATAACTAACATCTTATGTGTGTGCAAAACAAAGGAGTTCAATCGCACATCAACCAAGGCCACTCAATTCTTAAAAGATGTGGTGATTCAATTTGGCTTAACCATTCTAGTCAGCTGGAACTCTCAGCATCAGAAGCAAGTTTGAATCATGAATGAATTGGAAAAGAAAGACAAGGCTAAAAGGGGGTTTATACCTTGCTTTTTTTCTTAATCCAATCAATCATCAAAGCTTCTGAAATGCTAAAGACCAACCAATAGAATCCAAATAACCACCAGACTCTTTTACAGAAGAGTGTATTGTTAAATTATTATTGTTAAATTCATTATCAATTACTGTCAAATGATAAGTCCATTCAGTTGTGAAGAAAAAGGTAGACCCATCCGTCTTAATCTACCTAGTTCAATGAACTACCACCGACTTTTTATTATTTATCTATTATGTGCTTTTTTTTAATTCTTTTTCATAAACTATTAATTTATTAAAATCTATCTTCAACTTTTAGCAAGTGGAGTGAAGAAGAAACAGAACAATCATCATTTCAGATTCAAACCTAATTCTTTCATATAATTTTTTTATTTTATTTTTTAATTTATATTAGAGAATTAGTCGATAACCAGCATAAATGTGAAGAGATTAAATGTCTACAGTAATCTTATCAAAAGATTTGAAAAATAGTGACAAACATCATCAACAGACTCTATACCAACTTACCATTAATTATTATGGAAACCATTATTGTTCTAATTTTTTTATTTTCTTGATATGTTACATTATTATTTGAAAGAAATTTCTCTTTCTTTAGAATTCGTTTCGATAAAAAGATGTTGAAGATTAACTGGTCGATTATGTTTGAAAGATATTTTCACAACAACCATCATCAAACGACGAACTTAACCAACAAGAAAGCAACAGAGAGTAACACATGGTTCTACAACAACAAAGTGACGGAGAATGTTTCTAGTTTGACTTTAATGCTTTGTACCAAAAAGTGAACAAACTACACTACCGAAAAACACTACTAGCTATAACAGACTTATAAAACATGAACTCAGATCAAAGAAATAAAATGTGTGTGTGTAATTTCTTTAATCCAAATCCAATAAACATATAGTAAGTAAAATGTGTGTGTGTGGGTTTTACTATACATTGAATAAGCAGCTAAAGTAGTAATGGTCTCAACTCAAAAAAGGTAATATAATTCAATGAAGGAGGAGAACACTTCACTAATATTGAGTATTTTCAAAAAAAATATTCGAAATACTAAAAAGCAGCAGTCATTGATTCTTATTAAAAAGATGAATAATCTTTTTCATCTGATTTCTGTTTCTTGTTTCAGCTTTTAAAGAAGAAGGATTTGAAAAAGGTTGCTTATTTGAAATTATTCCAGTCTTGATGATCCACAATTGTGAAAGAGAGTCTAAAGTTAATAATAAGCTTAGGAAATTCATAAAGTGTAGAGTAGAATGATTTTTAAAAATAAACTTCTTTGTATTTCAAAAAAAGGGTATTGATGAATCACCAAAATTCAAATGTAAGCAAAAATCCTTATGAAGATATTCAAAATGGATGATGTTAGTGGAAGGTTTGAGATAATAAGAAATAAAGGAATAGTCATTGAAAATAAAAAATAAAACCAGAAAATCCAAAAACAATCCGATACCTTAATATCATAATGATTATACCAAACCAAAAAAAAACAGCAACACCACCAATAGAGAGAAAGCAACCGAAACATTGGTAACATTTTCATATTAATGAAACATGAAGTACCATTCCAGAACCAAAATAAAATTTTCAAAAATGAGCAACATCAATCTTCTTCAGAGAAAAAAGAAGAACAGATCAGATGAAAGGAGTACTCATTTCAAAAAGAATCAATGAAAGTGAAAGTTTTCAAAATAAAACAGCAAACGGCTAAGTATGGGGATATAGTTGACCATAAACCATTCATTTTTGAGGAAAACATTCAATATCAGTACCAGCAAAGAGAGTCAAACAGGAAAACATCCAAGCATCAAACAGTGTTGTTGAAACCACAGCATTAAACCATCTCTTGTCAAACTCTTGAGGAAAAAGTCAATCGAATCAGTGTGAGTGATTATATCAGTAAAACTGACCAACACAGAAAGCCTCAAAAAGAGCTCTTCATGATTAAAATTCTATCAAAAAGAATCCCAAATCAAATTAAACAAAGAGTTTTCAACATCAAATTTATTTTTCGGATTCGTGTTGAGTGGAGACTCTGTTCATAGCAGCTAAGAAGTCTTCTAAGGACTTACCGTTCTTTTCTTCCTTCTTCTTACCGTTCATGAAGTTGTCAAAGGCTTCAGATTCGGACATTAAGTAGTAAGCACCGGCCATGGTGAAGAAGACACCTAAGGACCAAACGTAGATCTTAACAACGGTAACGATGTCAGTCCAGTTGTCAGACCACCAACCGAATAAGGTGAACATGGTAGCAATAACATCGACACCGAAGACGGCACCGGCTAATTGCCAAGATGGAATGGTGGACCAGAATGGACCAACAGCTCTGGTGACAAAGATTAACCAGTTTTCAGTCAAGGAGATTTCCAAGAATAAGACACCGTCAATAGAACCGAAGTTTTGGATGATACCACCTCTTGGTAAGAACATGGTGGTTAAACAGATCCAAGAACCAATAGCCAAAATAACACCTAAGATGATGGACATACCCCATAATCTTGGTAAGTTCCACTTAACAGGCTTTTGGGAGAATGGAGCGTTATCATAAGCAATGGCCAAGGTGGCAACATCAGCGAAAATGGCAATGAAGACAACCAAATCAATGTCTAAAGATCTGTCTAAGATGGCAATCCATAAACCTAAGAAGATTTCCAAGTGTAAAGATAAGGCGATTCTGTAAACAACGTAAGAGTACATTCTGTGGAAAATTTGTCTAGAGGTCTTTAAAGCATCAATGATGGCAGATAAACCTGGAGCCAAGAAAACAATATCGGAAGCGGATCTGGCAGCATCGGTAGCACCTTCGACGGCAATACCGGTATCAGCCTTCTTCAAGGATGGAGCATCGTTAACACCGTCACCAGTCATGGCAACTAAGTAACCTCTGTTTTGTAAGATTTCAACAACGCTGTACTTGTGTTGAGGGAAGACTTCAGCAAAACCATCGGCGTTTTCAACAAAATCACCTAATTCGGAACCGGTCATGTCACCACCGACACCACCTAAACCTAATCTTTCGGCATCGTAGATGTTGGTACCCAAACCTAATTGTCTACAAGTTTCCTTAGCAATACCAACGGCATCACCAGTTAACATCTTGACTCTTAAACCTAATCTTCTGGCTTCACCAACAGTGTGAGCAGTGTCATCTCTTGGAGGATCCATACATGGCATAACACCTAAGATTTCCCATTGTTGGTCTTCAATCTTTCTAGCAACACCTAAGGCTCTGAAACCTCTGGAAGCTAATTCGGCAACCTTGTTTTCGTAGTTTTCTCTAATTTCTTCAGATAAACCGTGGTCTTCTTCAACAGTCTTTAAGACGAATAAAGGAGCACCCTTAACACAAGTGATCTTTTGACCTTCTGGGGATTCAACTAAGGCAGTAACCTTCTTGGAGACAGGGTCGAATGGGTGGAATTCTAAGACCTTGTACTTGGTTAACAAGTTCTTGGCAGTTGGGTAGTTGATCAAGGATTTCAAGAAGGCCTTGTCAATGGCGTCTAAGGCTTTTTTCTTTCTGGAGGCGGCTAAACAGGCAGTTAACATCAAGTCGTTGGCATCAACACCTTCAACAGTGTATGGTTCGTGTAAGGATAACTTGTTCTTAGTCAAGGTACCAGTCTTATCGGAACATAAGATTTCAACACCGGCTAAGGATTCAATGGCAGATAACTTTTGAACAATGGCTTGCTTCTTAGCTAAGTAAGCGGCACCAACAGCCATGGTAGTAGTAACGACGGCTGGTAAACCAACAGGAACACCAATAATGGTGATGGCTAAGGTGTATCTCATAATCTTGACGATCTTGTCAGTTCTGTAGAAACAAGCAGTCCAAACCATTAACAAAGTAACAATAACCAAAACCAATAAGATTGTACCGATACCGTTTAAGACTTCGGTGAAGTGACCGGTACCACCGGCGGCTTGGTTGACTAAGGCAGCAGCTCTACCGACGAAAGTGTTGTCACCAGTAGCGGTAATGATCATGAAACCTTCACCAGTCTTGACGGTGGAGGAAGAGAAACAAGGATCACCGTAGTGTTTGTCAACAGCTAAGGATTCACCAGTGATAGCGGATTGATCGATTTGTAAGAAACAGTCTTCAGTGACGATTCTACCATCGGCAGGAATAACGGTACCACCTTCCATGTGTAAGATGTCACCAGGAACTAATTCGTTAGCAGCGATTTCGGTTAAGTGACCATCTCTGATAACAACAGCGGAGTTGGCTAAAGTCTTCTTCAATTCATCAACAATAGAACCAGCTTGGTATTCTTGGACGAAACCAACAGCGGCATTCAAACCCAATAAACCACAAATGACACCGAAATCAACCCAATCGGCTAAACCGGCAGCTAAGATGGCAGCCAATTCCATAACGAATTGAATTGGACCAACGAAGAACATAACGAATTTGATGATTAAAGATTCGTTTTCTTCTGACATTTGATTCAAACCCCATTTCTTTCTTCTTCTGGAAACTTCATCGGAGGATAAACCAACGTTTGGATCGGTTTGTAATTGTTCTTCTGGAACAACTCTGGCAGCACCGGCAACGTGTTCTTCTTGTTCTTCATCATCATCATCAGCATCACCGTGGTGGGATTGTAAGTCGACGATTAATTGATCAATATCTTCATCTTCATCATCATCTTGTTGAGCGATGATTTTCTTTTCTTCAACTTCAGACATAGTTTTAGTAGTATAAGTAATTAAAATTCAAAGTAATTAATAAAAATTGAAAAAAAGGGTAGGGTTAATAAAATTTTTTGAAGGAAAGGCTAGTGTTAAGTAGTGAGTTTCTTTCAAAAGAGATTGTAATATTCCTTTTTTTGTTCTTTAAGTAATTATACTGATGGTCTTTATATTACTTATTCTTCTATTAATTAATACTAAATATTATATATCAAAAAGGAAGAGTAAAACAGATGAAGTAATTAACAGATGTTGTAAGAACATTTTAAAATAAATTTTTTTTTTTAAGAAAAAACCATCCCTAAGATGAACGTTCTTATATATTTCGCCAAACAAACAAAAAACCGCCCCTTCAAAGCAAAAAAAAAATTTTTTTTCTAATGGGAAAAAAAAATAGCCTAAAGGTGCTCACCCTTATCTGTCCCTTTTTTTTTTGGTGGTGAAGATTAATTCGCGCAAGTATACCCCCCCAACTGCTGGTGTACAGAGGCAAAAGAACTAAAAGTGGGTTTTTTCTTACATCCGCTTCTTCTCCAGTCCAACATCTTTTTTGCTCTGGAATTTTTTTTTTTTTTAGAGAAAACTGTTCCGTGCACATTTAATTGTCACTTTCCCGATTGGGTAACTTCTTCCGGATGCTTCCTAATT
The DNA here is from genome assembly GCA_030573475.1 of Hanseniaspora thailandica (nom. inval.). Lineage (NCBI taxonomy): Eukaryota > Fungi > Ascomycota > Saccharomycetes > Saccharomycodales > Saccharomycodaceae > Hanseniaspora > Hanseniaspora thailandica (nom. inval.). Next base: position 34,727 of record JAJMDF010000005.1, on the reverse strand, counting down.
CTCCATGCAAAAAAAAAAAAATATATATATATTCGGACTGTACACTGCTTTCCGAGATGTGTGTCTCAAAAATCTATTTACTTGTGTCTTTATTTATTTTTTTTTTTTTTGTTAATCGATGCCTTTAGGAAATATCTCGTCGTTTTTAATTTTTAAAAAAAAATGACTCAGATTCATATGTAAGAAGTTTCACTTTTTTATTTACTAGTAATCACGTGAGTTGCACCAATTTATTCATAAACTTCTTACAATTACTAGTTTACATTTTTAACTATTTTTTCTACTTAAGAATTTTTTTTTCAAAATGTAAAGTTTAATCATTTTACTGATAAAAATACCTTATCAAAAACTCTTATAATTTCTCATTTCTCTCTTAGAAAAAGTCTTATATAAAAATTCAAATGTCTATTCTTGCTTGGATTTTACAAGCAACAGCGGATCTTCCTTTGGCTTCTTCACCAACTGTATGAATCCTCCAATTGCAATGCTGCACATAGGTCCTAACAATGGCAAGTATACTGCAATGATATGCTTTATACTCTTGAATCCTCCCATAACCATTTCATGATCAAAGAATGTTCTTTCAGATAAATCGTAAATCTCAAATGATTCCTTCAAATACTTCTTGAAATCAAAGTTGCTATCATGTTCTAGCTCATCTATTAACAAATCCCGCTTTTCAACAACTTCCTTCAATTGTTCGTAAATCTTCTTAGGAATAGACAAGGATGGGAATACTCTGCTCATGAACGCCGACACATAAGGAATGAACTCTTCAGGAATTAATTCATTCATGGACTCATCAGTATAAACTGGCAAATTGTAAACCATGTCATATACAGCCTTGATGTTCTTATTAGTTCTATGGATGTTACTCAAAATACCCTTCTTGATAAAGACATTGATAGTGTCCATAATAGTTGAACTATCTTTTGTATAAGTAAGTCTGTCAAATGCCTTTTGTAAAAAGCTGTATACTAATGGTTCTAAAAGCTTATCATCGACATAAATAACATTATCTTTATTAATCAATGTTTCTATCTCCTTATTATAAATGTAGATACTTCCCCATTCTGGTATATTGTAAGAAGAAATAACTTCTTCTTTAGATTCATCAGTCAATACTAATGCAAAGTTGATCACGTTTTCCACATCTTTATTAATAAAGTTGATGTTATCAGACAATCTGGTATAATCCAATTTAGCTTGCACATCGGAGATATTGCCGTCAATCTCACTTAAGTTCAAATCCTCATTGTAAAATACATTACTTTCAATTCTAAAGTCGTATACATTTTCAAACAATTTAACAAACGGCTCGATCAAGTCTTCGTATAGTTGATTATCCAAATAATTCATATCCCAATCACTCAAAGTATTATCGTTCACAACCAAATTGAAGTTCAAAATGGCTTTTGGTTTGTATTCAACATCAACATAATCATCCATCAACTTCAAAGATCTATCCAACTCATTGGCCAAGAACTCCTCATTTTTTTTATAAAAGAAGTTGTTCACAATAGATATGGCTATCACATAAGGCAATCCATTATCAAACACAATCTTATCATCATATTGCACAGTCAACTCCAACTTTTCATATAACGAAATGCTATTCCCAACATGATCGGAATATTCCAATTGCACCACGAAATTCTCATTCATGTCCATGACTGTTGTCAAATCATTGATCTCTAAATTCAATCCAACTCCGCCGTAATCCTCCTTATAAGACTTAGTCAACAAATCCACTTCTTTCTGAACAGACGGGATCAAATCTGGGAACTTGTATTCTGTATTCGAAGTGTTTAAGAAAATAGGTATTTTCAAATCCAAATCAGTGAAGGGCTGATTGGTGAATAAATAATCAATTTTGGATTTTTCTTGTTGGAGTAATGGTCTTATGTCGTATTGATCAACTTTCGTCAAGTAGTACCATACAGGTAGCCCAACAAAGATGTATAGAAGAACTATAGACAAGGTGACTCTTTTTCGAAGGGAAAGATCCTCCAAGTATTTAGAATGTTTGCTCATATGTTTGTATAATTTTACTTGGGGGATTTAGATAATTATATTTTTGAATTAAAAGTAAATATCAGTTGTGTTAATTGAATTGTTTGTGGAAGTATGACAATGTGTGTTTTATGGGGCTTTGAAACTTCTTCAACTTGTTAATATTTTTTAAAATTGGCAATTAAAAACAAAAAAAAAAAAACACACACTTTAAGGGCCGTAGTTGACGTGTAAGAAAATGCTGCTTAAGTCCGGCTAGCAAACCTATAAAATAGTCAAAATAACAATATTAAATAGGTATAACATGGTCAATTCAGAACCATTATGATCTCAAAAAGAGTCATTTAATACCACTTTCAGTATTAAAACATCACTTTTTACCATATTCCCAAGTGTACTTCGTTTCTGTTGCAATTCACCACTAAAAGTCCCATAAACTCATCTTCATTTCTTTTTTTTTTTTAAAAAAAATTTGAAAACTTAAACCAAAAACCAAACAAACCATTACCATGTCTGACCCTGTCAAGTTCTACGAAATCACAGACAACGCCACCAAAGAGCAAGAGTACGTCCACGAAGTCTACAACCAAATCTCCAACCACTTTTCCAAAACCCGTTACAAACCATGGCCCATCGTCAAGGACTTTTTAATGACCAGACCCGACTACAGCATTGGTATTGATGTTGGTTGTGGTAATGGGAAATACCTACAACTCAACAAGAACATCTTCATGCTGGGGTCTGATAGATCATCTGGATTGATAAAATGTGCACAAGAGTTGATGTATGAAAAGGAAAAGACTACTGAAGAAACTTTAAGTGAGAATGAAATCAAAGAAGGGTATACATCTATGTGTTTTGGAGAAAAGAGATCAGATGTCATGATCAATGATGGATTGAGTTTGCCTTACCAGAATGAGAGATTTGATTTTGCAATTAGTATAGCTGTGATACACCATTTTAGCAATGAAAATAGAAGAATTGAAGCGTGTAAACATATTGGAGAGAAATTGAAAAAAGGAGGTGAAGCATTGATATATTGTTGGGCATTGGAACAAGGCGAGAGTAGAAGAGGGTATAATGAGTCAATGGAACAAGACGTTTTAGTCCCATGGGTGCTCGAAGGTGAGTTTAAACAGGAACACGAAGTTAAGACACCAAAGGAGAGCAAAAAAGTTGTTAAGGAAAGATCTAAGCCAGATTTGTCAAATGTGCCTAAAGAACAAAGATCTGAAGTGATAAAGAAATGGAAGGAGGAACAGGCTGAATTGAGAAGAATACAACAAGAAAAGGAGCTGAAAGAGCTGGAAGAGAAGAAGAAGAAAGAAGAGGAGATTAAGTTGAAAAATACAAAGTACAGATACTACCATCTTTACAAAGAAGGTGAACTTGAAGACAACATATTGAGAACTGGTCTGTTTGAAATAGTCAAGAGTGGGTACGAAAGAGACAACTGGTGGTGTATCTGCAGAAAGAAGTGATCATCATCTATATATATCAAGATTTAAATTTTTAAAATTTAGTGAATGAACTTAGTGGATTGATTGCACGTGACTTCCTACACTCACATTTATTTGCCTGCTCTATAAGCACACGTATGTTTTCAAAGTTTTTCGTTTAAAGTCGGATAACATCAATCATTCAATCAACACCATACAACGAATAAAACATCGCTTATGGACTCATTAAACGATCATCAAAAGGATGTTTATCAGCAATTCTTGGACATAAGCATGTTTCAAACCCCTTCTACAGAAGAGGAACAACTAAAGCTCATTCAATTCTTATCGTCAAATGATTGGATTTTGGAAAGCAGTATTTCCAAATACTTTGATCAAGAAAGTTCCATAGAAGTTCGTGAAGATTTTTCTAATATGCCTCCACCTCCAGCAGTGCCTGATGCCAGCACCAGACCTAATCAAGGATTGGCTTCATTAATTCCACAAACTAATAACCCAATGATGAATGATTTGTTGACAAGAATGAGGTTCCCCACAATCCTGGATATAAATGATACAACTATTACTGATACTTTTGGTCAAATTGTGAATCATAGAAGAAGTATAGATAAGGTTTTGATCAGGAATGGATTTTTCAATACAGAAAAGAGAATGGCTAGGAATGCCAGCATTAATGCAATGACTAACTTGGGTAGACTTTCTCTTCAAATATACGAATCTGAATCATTGCTGTGGGTATTGTGGCCATTGATCTCTGCATTAGACTTGATCTGGACTGGTTTAAAGTTTTTCTTAGGATTGAAATTCTTGTTTGGAGATGATGTCAATAGAGAAGGTGATTCAGATATAAAAATGAATAATGTCATTGTGCCATTGCCATACTTTAAAGCCACTGAACAATTGGATATATTCGAATTGGATGAATTAGATGAGGAAAAGGATGATTGGTCTATCAAACAACAGGATATTATCAATTTGTATAACACAGATGAGTATAAAGATCCTTCAATGGAGGAGATCATCAAGATTGTCAAGCCAGAACTTTTACAAGAGCTGGAACATATAGATCTGAGTTCCAATTCTCATGACATACAATATGAAACAAAGATCAAGTCAAAGATTCTTTTCTACACTGTATTGAATGATACTTTTTACAATATATCAAAAGAACCTACACTTGAAGCTAGTTATTCAAACAAAGTTTTGACTAGATTGCTGCCATCTGAAGAGGTGAAAACTTTCTTAAAAGAGCACGAACAATGTACATTATTTGTTCAAGATATAGCCACACAAGTCTCACCATGGATCCACTACAAGGCTGTTAAGAACTCTTCTAAAAAATTACAAGCACCTCTTGTTTTGGTGATGGCCAAAGTGGATGGTCTACTTTCATTAATAGGTTCTTTCAATTTAGGTTCTATTAAGAGTTCTAAATCACTAGTAAAGAAGTTTCAAACATATGTTGATAAATTTGATGTTCCACTGGGACTTTCCTTACAAAGATATGAATTGCTAGAACTAGAATATTCAAGAAAGTTAAAAGAACAACAGAATATGGAATTCGAAAAGTCTGTTAAGTTACACACAGAAAAGAAGAATAAAAGACAACAAGTTAACATAAAATTATTACAGTTGTTGAAATTTGGAGTGGACCATTTGCTCAACTATGAAGTTGATAATGAAACTCCAGAAGACGTCAAGCCATGTAATTTACAAATCAAGATGGCTGACGGTGGTAGAATTATACTGAAATTGAATCCATTAAAGTATACTGTAAAGAAGTTGTATGCTTTAGTTGAGGTGATACAGTTTTTGAACATTTCCAGAAGTGTAGATGAAACCACTGTAAGAACTGCTTTATTCGATAAAGTAGAAGAATGTATACTCAACCAAGACTTGAGTATATTCAAAGTGATCAACGACACAAATGTCGATGAGATTGAAGAGCTAGATGAGCTAGAAGTAGAAGACTACATCAACGCCGAATTTGAAAAGAATAATGTCGATAACTGTTTCACAGAACAAGGTGACTACTTCGTTCAACTAAGCGAGGATAACGATTTATTCCCTAAGGAATTCAGTATTGTGTCACCATTCCCAAGAGTAGTCATTGAAAAGTCAGACACTCTGTTGATAGATGATAAAAACTTGTACCCAAGATCCAACGTTTGTATAGAAATATACGACGAAGACGATGAGGAAGACTAAGTGATATGTACGATTTTTCTTAAGAAATTTACGATTTTTCAAGACGTTTTTATGATGTTTTTTACCCGTGAAACATCCATGATCATCATTCAAAATTAAGGGTAAAAATTACCTTTAATTTAATCATTTGAGCTTATTCATGCAGTCTTATCTGCCAAAAAATAGGGTTACAAATGCTCATTTTTCTAGAAATTTCCACTGCTGATTAACACTTCATTCGATGAGATAATTCACTCCCAACTTCATCAACGAAAACTTAGAAATACAATTCGACTTTTACTGCAAATAGTCACCACGAAGTACCTTGAAAACGTATACCAAATAAAAAACCAGGTAGAACAACTTGTGTGTTGTTCTACACTTTCAACAGAAGTTGTTTTTATCATTAATTTTCCAGCATTACAAATTTCGACCCACCATTTAAAAAAACCATTTTATAATTCGACTTTGACTAATTTTTTTCATTATTATTCTCATCTCATTCATGTTATACTAATGTTCATAATCCACTATGTTTATTCCCCCACCTGCTATATAGTCTATATATTCTCTCTTTTCATCCAAGTAAAAAATTTCCTGATGAGTTGAAAATTGTTAGTTTATTTTATTTTCCAAAATCCATAATATTGTTATTAGTATTCTGTTCCACATTAGTATATATTTTCTTTTCTTATTTGGGGATCTTTAATAGATTGATATGGATCAACCTTTCCTCTAATTTTGTTTATTGATGTTCCACAAATGGTGCAGAAGCAACAGTTGATACCTTAAAGCTGGAAGGAGACACGATAGTGTTATTGGGGTGTTTGATTTCTTATTGTACCTAAATAAAGTTCTAGAAGTGTGTTTTTTCAGATGAATAGCAAAGTTGCAGAAAAAGAGGCTTCTATATTAAAGCAGTTGACTTAGTAGCTGTTGTAACCACCTCTGTCACCACCGAAGCCACCTCTACCGCCTCTGAAACCACCTCTGAAACCACCTCTGTCACCACCGAAGCCACCTCTTCCACCTCTGAAGCCACCTCTACCGCCTCTGAAGCCACCTCTGTCACCACCGAAGCCACCTCTACCACCTCTGAAGCCGCCTCTGAAGCCACCTCTGTCACCACCGTAACCACCTCTGAAGCCACCTCTTCCACCTCTGAAACCGCCTCTGAAGCCACCTCTTCCACCTCTGAAACCAGAAGACTTTCTGATTGGAGGAGGGTTTAAGTCCTTTTCAACGGATAAGATTTGGCCGTTCCACTCTTCACCTTGTAAAGCTTCAACAGCCTTGGTTAAGTCTTCTTCGGAGGCAAATTCTAAAACACCTTCACCCATTTGGTCTCTACCGTTGGCGGCAGCAAAAGTGACTTGATAACCCTTAGAGTTACCAAAGTCCTTTAGATCTTGCCATGAAGTGGATTCATTCAAACCCTTGATCAACATTCTGTGTCTGACTAAAGGTAATTTGGCAAAGACAATTTCTAATGGTCTGTCGGCAAACTTCTTACCTTGGATGTCAGCCATGGCCTTCTTGGCGGATTCAGCGTTGTCGAATTCAATGAAAACAAAGTTCTTGACGATCTTGATTTCTTTGATGTTACCGAATGGAGAGAAGATGTCGATGATTTCGTGTTCTTGAACATCATCTGGGAATGGCTTGACGTATAATCTGGTTTCAGAGATCTTTTCTTCTGGGAAATGAGTTGGGTATCTTTGAACTGGTGGTTGTTGTTCTTCAACTGGAGCGAATTCAGCTGGAGTGGCAACTGGTTCTTGTACTTGTGATACTTCTTCGATTGGTTGTTGTTGTTCTTCAAAAGACATTGTTAAGTATTGTGGTAATAAATGTATTATTCCTTGATGGTTTTACTACCAATCTACTAATCTAAAAAGATAAAGTGTGAGTTATCCAAAAGTGTTCAAAAATGCTAAACACCCACCATAAATGGGCGAGAAAAACCCATAAAATTCGTGTGCTGATATTTTTTTGCCACCAAAAAAAAATGTAAAATTGCTTTTTTTTTGAAGCCCCTTATCTCCATGCATATTTCCTATTTGAGACAATGGTGTCCGTAATAGGCAATTATTAATATTAGCGGGGTAAAGCTGTTATCAGTCACGTGTATATACGCCATTTTGCTTCCCTTAAAAAAAACTAATGTGGAAAATTTAGTATCTCCGAAAAAACAGACTCAGCCATGGAACAATTTCTTGTACCGATAAAAGATTTGAAAATAATTATCACAAATATTTCACTTTATCGATTTTATTCAAATTCCATTTTATATAAATAGCTTCATTATAATAAAATTTTAATTCAAAAAGTATTTTATCAAAAACCATACAACAAATGACAAATAGAAATAGTATTGATAACTCTATTACTCCCTCAACGAATAGTAAGTCAAGTTCCTCATCGAACTTGTTCAAAAAAGACTCCAAAAGAGTTTCCTTATATGCCGATAAAGACTCTTTATCCTGTGGTGATGTTTCTAGATACACTATCACATTCAAACAAAAAAAGGATACTGATCAACCAATTGACAAGTTATACTTCAAGTTGAAGAACAAAATGGACTTAATCCTTGCTCCTGTTTTCTACATTGGTCCATATAGCATCTATGCTGATTGTAGACCATACAACTATGATGAATTTGAGGACTACAAATCAGAAGAGGAAATCCAGTTTAATCCTGATATAAAGCCATACCAAAGTTTTAAAGGTGTTTTGACATTGAATGATGGGTCTTTGAAAGAATCCGATGATTCCGAATATGACTATTATCAATGGACGATTGATGGAATTTCACAGTTGTCTATACACGATAGTGCCTCCATTCCATATATCTTTAATGTATATTCTGAAGCTGATGACTTTGACAAGATAGTAGCTGAGAATTTGACTGTTGAAAAGACTAATGCTGACGAATTGTGGAATCATAAACCTACAGTATCCGAAGCAGATCCAATACATTTGGTAATTGCCACACATGGTATTTTCAGTAATATTGGCGGTGATATGTTGTTTATAAGAGATAAGCTACATGAAAGATCATGCAAGTTGAACAAAAATGTTATTATGAGAGGATATTCGGGCAATGTAGGTAAATCCTACAAAGGTATTGAATTCTTAGGAAAAAGATTAGCCTCTTATATCAAAGATTTGATCATTGAAGAAGACAAGAGAAATCACGAGAGTGGCTTTGCAGGAATTAATGAGATTTCATTTGTATCACATTCATTAGGTGGCTGTGTACAGAGTTATGCATTGGCACATATCCACTATCACGAACCCAACTTCTTCAAAGAAAAGAATATCAAGCTCAATAATTTCATCATCATGGCTTCTCCAATGCTGGGGACAGCTGTTGAAATGCCATCCTATGCAAACTTTGCTTTAAGTATGGGTGGTTTGGGTAAAACAGGAAGAGATCTAAGTCTTAAACATAAAGACTTTACAGATTTCTCCATTAATAAAAAGGAGAATAAACCAGTTTTAGAGCTCATAGCCCAAAGCAAGATCTTTAATGATTTTGAACATAGAACAGCATATGCAAATACTTTACATGATGGAATTGTACCACTAAGGACATCTGCATTGTTATACCTTGATTGGAAAGCATTAGATGAATTGTACCAACTATTCAAGTCAAATAATATGTCTTTCAAAAAACAAAATCTTGAAAAGATAGATAACAGCAAGGATAGTGAAATACCTAAGATGACTACGGATAAACATCACAAGAGTAAGAAAACGGATATTGACTCAGAAACTTTGGTAACATCAGTCTTTTACAACAAAGATGAACCAAAGAAGAAGTCCAAAAAGAACAAATACGTGAGATTACAAACTATTGACAACTCCAGTTCTTCTGAGACGACTTTAGATGAAGGTGGTGATGATTCCAAGGATACTGAAGAAATTCATTTCCAACCTCCACCAAAACCTTCAGCATTAATAGCTGCTGCTAATTTAGTCTTTGCCAAATTACCAACCCAAGAATACATCCATTCAGTTGCAAGTAGGCAAACAGATGTGGTTCTCCATGATAAAGTTTACACTCCAGAAGAAATACCCGAAGCACATTATACTAATAGACCAAGATGGAAGAAGATCATTTATCCAAATGACAAAAAGTTCAGAAAGGAAGAAAGAATAGCTAGATATTGGCATGATGACAAAGACTGGAGAAAAGTACTAGTCGTTTTGAAAGGGGATGCACATAATGATATAGTGGTTAGAAGAAGATTTGTGAACTTGTACGGAGCAGTTGCAGTCAAACATCTTATCGATGAGCACTTCAGTTAAAAACAAATTGCAACATTCTATATAATGAAAGTGTACTCTTTCTTTCAAATAATTAATTAATATTCATTTATTCAAAATTTACCTGTCCATGTACCATTAAACTTTTCATCAGGGTCAATTTTGATTACTTTATCTGGGTTTAGAATACCATTTGGATCTAATGAAAGCTTGATCTTTCTCATTAGATCAACAGATGATTCACCTAATTCTAGAGGAAGTAATTCTTTTTTACCAAGACCTACACCATGTTCACCAGTGATTGTACCTTCAAGCTCAATACTTAGTTTACACATATCTTTGACAACTTTTTCACAAGCAGCTAATTGATGTGGTAGGTAATATAGATCCAAGTGGAAATTACCGGCACCCAAATGGGCAACACCGACAGATGTAATGCCAGCCTTTTCCACAATTTCATTAGCTCTCTTTAAATATTCAGGAGCTTTGGATAATGGCACAGCAGCATCAGTGATCCATAGTTTGACATCATCACCAAATAGATCATACCCATAATCTAACATGATCCATAAGGCATTCTTTCTAGCTGCAAATAGTTCCTCTTCCTCAGCCTTATCCTTAGCAAACTTGAACATGTTGCTGCCTTGTTCTTCAGATATTTGCTTAACTTCTTTGACCATTTCATCCACAACTAAGTTATTAATACCACTTAGTTTCATGAACAAAGTCGGCTTGACATCAAAAGTTTGATTAACTTGAGAACTGAAATTAACAGCCTTCATCATATTTGGGTCTAATAACTCTATGGCATCCAGTACTAAACCCTTTTGTGCAAATTTACTAACTGCACCTACAGCCTTGTATAAATCATCGAATTGTACAACACAAACAGTTTCTATAGGATTGACAACAGTTAGTTTAACTATACACTCTGTGACAACCCCTAATGTACCTTCTGATCCTGAAAACAATCCAGTAAGGTTATACCCAGCAGAAGATTTTCTTGGTCTTTGTTTAGTTTTTACTACAGTACCATCTGCCAAAACAGCAGTGATAGAAATGACATTCTGTACCATTGACCCATGTTTTTGAGCACCTACTCCAGATGCATTGGTGGCTATCATTCCAGACATGTTGGCATTCATCCCACAATCACATCCAAACATCAAACATGACCCGCCTGTGGCGGATAATGGCAATTCAGATAAGGTTTCATTCAATTGGTTCCAACTAACCCCACATTGGACGGTGGCGTCTAAATCAACTTCATTGATTTTAAGCACTTTGTTCATTCTGGAAGTGTTCAGAATGACAGTGTTGTCTCTGGTGGTGAAGAAGTGTTGTTCTAAGGAAGTACCACCTCCGTAAGGGATGGTAGGGATTTTGTATTTATGCATGATCTTAAGAATTTCAGAAACATCCTCAGTTGACTCGGCAAAGATTATGTATTGAGGTTTTTGGGATTCCAACGGTTTGATAGGGTTGCAACCGTTGTCAGCATGGGAGAGGATAGTGTCTGGATGTTGGGTGATGTTTTCAGGGTTGATCTTGGTCTTCAACTCTTCTATGGCTTGTTGTAGTTCTTTCTCATTACCGTAAATTCTATTTGGCAATTCAGATACTTTGATTGTAGATTTGTTAGATGTTGTTGATTGAGTAGGTTGGGAATTTTTGTATATAAGTGTTGCACCAGCTCCTAACAAGACACCGCCTGCAATGTACTTGAAAGTTGATGATGAACCTGATGGCTTTGTAGAGTAAAGACGAACATTTTTAAAACAATGCGTCTTGCTCTTGATAATATTTCTCACAAACATCTTATGTGTGTAAATTAAGGTTGTATGGTTTTTAAGTTAGAAAACAGGAAGTTAATTCAATAATCTATGTTTTGGAATACTAAGAATTGTCATATCTTTTAAACTGCTACTGCCAAATCCATATCAAATTACTCACAACAGTTTTCAAATTTATATTTTCAAAAAACTGTGGAAGTTTTTTAAAGGCGCAATTAAAATTTCACGGTTAGAATCTTCACCTATTTTTTTTGGCGACGGAAATATATTCAGCTTTAACGGCGAAAGATTAAGAGATTATGCTGTCAGTGAAGGACTGATAGATGTGAGTGTACGACAGTGGCAGACCCCCAATATAAGTTCAGTAAGTTGAGAAAGCATAGTAGACTTTTCTTTGGGCCCAATTGGGCTTCAGCAGCTATGAATATCACTTCTGTTATAGGACCTTAGTTTAATCAGTTTTAGCTTTTTTTTGGCGGCTAATTTGATTTAATCAATTGAAGTTTCCCTTTTGGGTAAAAAACTTACCTATGTTCACAAAAAAACGAATGCACAAGAAACTTGCCGTTTTACACCAAATCTACATAAACAACTTCATAAACCTAAACTAATAAACCCAAAGACACAATGGCTAACGACGGTGGTAGCAACATTCCAGACATCTTGTCGATGGAGATGAAAAAGGTTGATAAGGCTGACTTTCAACCTATTAACAAGCAACAAAAACTAAATAACGATATCAAGAAAGTTGCAACATCTCAGAATAAGGAAAGCTCACCATATAGGCATAGAAATCCTAACAAGAAGCAGAAATATTCACCTTCAAAGAATATTGACCCACTGCAGATAACAAGTATTCTAAAAGGAAGAAAGGAAGAGGCGACAGAATCCTTAAACAAGAAGTATAAAGTTACATTCGATGAGAATTTAAACCTTGAACATACTCTTTCCAACAGTGAGTTATCTTTATCTAGCAATGACAACAATAAGAAGCAGTATCTGGTAATGACAAGTCCTAAAAAAGTTGAGCAAAAAATGTCTTCACCATCAAAAGTTTTGGGTAATACTTCTCCAAATAAGAAGTCATCTCCTAAGAAATCACCAACCAAAGCAAGGAATGTTGACCCAGAGTTGTCAATTTTGGCTAAGAATCCATATACCCCTATCACTGAATTAAGTTTTTCAAGAACAGAGAGTCCAGAAAATGTTAAATTCTGTGGAGTTGATATCAAGATGAATACTAAAGAGTTTTACAAGAGTGTCTTTTCTTTGTCAGAGAATAAAAATGAAATTAGTAAATATTCAAGTTTATCCATTAATGAATGGTTAGCAAAAGGAAATGAACTTTTAGAGCAAAAGAGAGAAATAACCAAACAGATAATGGCAGCTCGTATAAGATCCAGCTATGCTCATAAAGTTATTACTGATCAAATAAATGCCAGAGCTGAGGCTTTACAAATCTGGGAAACAACTGTGCAAGAACAGGACAAAAAGTTCACTTCACAAATGAAGATGTTCTTGAGTGAAGAATAAAACAACTTTGATATCTTTATTTATTTTTATGAGTTTCTTAAAAGTAATATTATACCGATAGTACATAGAAATATATATATTATATTCATACTACTTCATTAAATTTATAGTTGAGGAAGATTTATTTATGATATTAAAAAAACTTATTGATTAAAAGATCAATAAATTTAATTTAAGCTCTCTTTCTGAACTTTCTGTTAGCAGAGACGTTGGTAACAGTGATTGGTAATTTCAAACCTAAAGACTTGATCATATCTTGGGTTTGCTTATCAACGTTGATGACACCGTTGGTTCTCTTTAAGTCTAATTCAGAAACAGCTGGAACGTATTGATCCTTTCTTTCTCTTTCTTCTTCTTGTAACTTGAAAGAGATACCTCTGACTGGACCCTTTTGAATTCTCTTCATTAAGTGAGTAGTGTAACCAGCAATCTTGTTTCTTAATCTCTTGGATTGGATAACAGCGATGTCATCACATAATCTCTTGTTGACTTGGAAATCCAAAGTTAACTTTGGATAGTGCTTTTCAATCAAGGTTTTAGCAGCTCTCTTAACGGTTTTGGTTCTAACTCTACCCTGTTTTGAATGTTATTTTGTGAAATGATTTATTATTGATGGTGGTAATAATAAAAATTAAGTGATTAGTTGTTAGTAAGACTATGTTTTTGAATAAATTTTGTTAAATTTTTGTTCCCATGTGATCTTGAAAATAATTGATGTGCTGTGAGACGTTGTCTAAATTACTCCAAAGATTATGTTCCCATGATGTTTAATGAATGAATGGTATAGCTGTGCTATTTTATGAATAATTACCCTTTTTATCGTGAAAGATGAATGGATATACCTCATAATGACAATTGAAGATAAATTGTCCGGAAAAATACTATTATATTAATGTTGATTTCACTTTGACGACTATTCAGTAATAAACTAAGTGATACTGTTCGTTAATAACGATTATACTAACGTTAATTATAGTCTTTTAATCTTTCCATAATTTAATGTTCTTAATCTCAATGTCATTATCCAGAGTCATTCTTTCCCATAAGTTATAACATATGTCCTCAATTGAATTCTCACATTTTTATCTCTGGTATTCATCAATATCAGGTTTGTTTTATCGATCATCGTTTATCTCATTTGTATTTCAATAGCATGACTTTATCCATACTAGTATCATTTCACAATTCCTTCATAAATTCTCCTATATTGTATCATAATTCATAATTCATCTTACAATTCTCCTTTTCAGTATTCATTAACTCTCCACTGATATTCCATTCTTTATGTGTAATTCATGTACATTTTGTCTTCGGTGGTTTATTGATTGTAGATAGTCCACATCCATCATTTGTTTTTTCATTTAAATCAATAGGTTATGCTCAGAGGTTACTTCCTCTATAATGTTACATACCATTGTGTTCTGATAATATGTCCTGGTGGTGTTTAATTAGGTTTTCTTCCAAATCCAAATGTTTTCCAGTAGAATTCTTCAAGAATCATAAATGTTAACCAGTACCAAAAAAAAGAGTAGAGTAAAAATTCACCTCTCTGCCTAAAAAAAATTAGAGAGACACCTAACAGAATCTGCTAGCAAAGCATGTCTAACAATTCTTCTCACGCAAAAAAAAAATTAAAGCCCAACGCATCTCACATAGAACTTCAAGCAAAAAAATCCATATGAGACTTTGCATGTGCCTTCAAATTCTATGTGTTTTTATTTTTTTTGGGAATCTTTTTCCCCCCTGGTGTTTTCTGTCTTTTTTCATTTAAAAAATGCAAAATGTGGCTCTAACTTTCCTATTCGGGAAATATTCTATAGAAAAAAAAATTATTTTTTCTCTTTTTTCAACATTTCCCGAAATGGATATCATCATATATTTTCATAAAAATTAGATTTTTTTTGTTACAAAAAAAAAAAGTTGTCCAGAATTTCTTAAAACCGCACGTGATAATCGAGTAGCGGACTGTTTATATCCGAGTTTCATTCAAAAATCTTATAATCTTATTTCTATAGGTAAAAAAAACCATAACAACCTTAAACAAAATCATCCAAACATCCAAAAACACCAACAATAATAATGTCACAACAAAATAAATTTCATTGTGATATATGTACTTCTGACTGTACAAACAGAGTCAGAATATCATGTCACGAATGTGAGAACTACGACTTATGTGTGAATTGTTTTTCTCAAGGTAAATATTCAGGTAAACACAGACCATACCATGCATACAGAGTTATAGAAACACATACATATCCCATCTTAAGCAATGACTGGGGTGCCGATGAAGAACTAAACCTAATAAAAGGGTGTCAAACTTTTGGTATTGGTTCATGGCAGGATATAGCTGAGTTCATTGGATCAAGAACAAAAGAGGAAGTTAAGGAGCATTATGAACAATATTATTTAAATAGTGAATATTATCCACTTCCAGATATAACCAAAAATGATGTAAACATAAGTCAAGAAGAGTTCTTGAATCAAAGAAAGGCAAGAGTGGAACATTTTGCTACACTTCCCATTCCACAACTCAGAAAACCATTCTCATCTGTTCCTTCATGTCATGACATTCAAGGGTTCATGCCTGCAAGAATGGACTTTGAACATGAATTTGAAGATGAAGCTGAAAACTCTATAAAAGATATGGTGTTTGATGTGGATGATAGTAAACTAAGTGTTGAGTTGAAACTAGCTGTTCTTGACATATATTCGCAAAGATTGACTACTAGACAAGAAAAGAAGAGATTGATATTTAAGAATGATTTGATGGAATATAAAAAACATGTTGCCCAAGACAAGAAAAGATCAAAAGAATCAAAGGATTTACTCAATAGATTGAAGGCATTTGCCAGAATAATGACACCTAAAGATTTTGTCAACTTCAGCGAAGATTTAGTTGAAGAGCTTGAATTAAGAACTAGAATAGATCAACTTCAAGAATGGAGGATGAATGGGATAACCACCATTGAAGCAGGTGCCAAGTATGAAAAGGACAAAATGCAAAGAAACTTAACCTTAGAAAGATACGGAAATGATCTAACAGGAGGTTCAGGAACCAGACATTCTCATCAACGTGCTGCTAGCATGGCTGCGCAATTGAGCATATCCGATAACGCGTCAAATGAACAAAACCAAAAAAATTCAAAAAATAAAAACGATACGAACTTGAATGAGAAAACCATCTCCAACACGGAGTATATCTTTTCTGGAAATGACGATAATGCAGTGAATAACATACCTCCAAAGAAACTGGTAACAGCTGCTGATTATACACATTCGAGTGATTTCAAATTATTGTCAAAACAGGAACAACAGGTTTGTGTACAATTGAAAATCTCACCTAAATCATATATCGCCTTGAAGGAGTTGTTGTTCAGAGAATTGTTGAATAAAGGTGGATTAATCACTTCAAGTGATTTCAGCAAACTTGCAGGGTTGGATACTTTGAAGGCTATCAAGTTGTATGATTTCTTCTGTGCCCAAGGTTGGGTTGAGACTTTAAAATAAATTGTTTTTATTGATGTATCGGAACATGAAACAATAGTTTTCTTTTTAATTTTTTTTTTGTTTGTTTGTATATAAGATCTATAAGGAATCAATGATGTTTCTCAAAACAGGTACTCTTGGATCAGCAACTTCTAATTGTGATAGGTACTTTTCTTGTATAATGGCAATGAAGTTATCCTTGACTTTCAATTTCAAATTTTTATTCTTATTCTTGGATACAAATGCTGTGTATTTTTTGATAGTGTTCTTCAAGGCATTTATGTTAAAGTTTTCAATGTTAACGTATCTTATGTCCAAGGTTAACAATGCAGACATTAGTTCTGGATCGTTATGGGAGAAGTTATTGTTATAGAAGTTGATCATGGAGTTGATTAAATATTCTCTGTTC
Source organism: Hanseniaspora thailandica (nom. inval.) (assembly GCA_030573475.1). Lineage (NCBI taxonomy): Eukaryota > Fungi > Ascomycota > Saccharomycetes > Saccharomycodales > Saccharomycodaceae > Hanseniaspora > Hanseniaspora thailandica (nom. inval.). The sequence continues at coordinate 17,571 of JAJMDF010000005.1, read as the reverse complement.
AAATCAGTGAATTGGTCAACTAAGTCAATAAATTGTTGAGTCAAGTCAGACAAATGATCATAACTTAATCTATCTAATTTATTTTGAATTTCTTGTCTTCTTAATTTATCAGCTTTGTTGGCATCAACATTCTTAAATTCATGAGCATATAACCCTAATTGTTTGTTCAAAAACACATCATACAATTGTTTCATTGCAACTTGGTAAATGTTCAAGGCTATGTCACCCTTCAATGCAGGATTGGTTTGTTCTGTACCCAGCATGGAAACATTCACTTCAGGCAGTTCATTCAATTTATCTTTCATGGAGTCACCAGTGGATGGGGCTTGTACTCTATACATACCCTCCTCATCGTCACTTGAGTTGTCTTCATCAATAATTTTTCCGGTTTTTTGATCTTGAACCATCAAGTTCTCGTTCTTTTCATTCAACATGTCCATTTCTTGTTCTCTTTCATTGATCAAGTCCATCACCTTTCTTCTGTTGATCAACTTGGTAACAAAGTTCAATTCAAACTTGAAATATTCAATCCATAATTGTGGATTGTCATGGTTGAATCTTAAAGCATTTTGGAAAACAGTTCTACATGTGTTGAAGTTGGCATATCTTTCATATTCGTACTTGGCACAAGATACCCAAATTTCAGGATTGGCTGGGTGCAGTCTTAGCAATTCATTGTAAACAGTATGTATTTTCTTGTATGATATTTTGTTACCTCTGGACTTCAAATAGTTCAAGTACAAGGACCAGAATTTCAAATTCTTTGGGAATTTTTGACATCCTCTTTTGAAAATGAAGTCTATTCTTCTATGTATGGAGTAATCAGATAAGGAGTATTTCTTAGATCCATGAAGCAGTCTTTTGACTCTCTTGGATCTTAGTTTATCGACATTGTTTTCATATTCAACGTATCTGATGTAATCGTTGACAGTAGAACCTCTACTAGCCAATCTATGTTCGAAATCAGTTCTCTTTTTCATTATCTTGTTTATCTCAGGTTTAGTAAATAAACCCTTTTCTACCAGGTCATCGACCTCAGGAATGCATTGTTCCAAATAGTATCTGGCTTTACTACTCATTAGTTATGCTGTATATGTTGTATGGTTATTTACATACTATAGCTAGTGTAATTAAAATTAATTAACAAATTTGTTGAGATGTCGTTTTTTCCCTTCCAAAAAAGTAAAAGACAAAACAAAAATTTCAGAAAAAAAGCAATTACAACACGTGACTAAAGTATATGTTACCCCGTCAATTAATATTTTTGCTTTTTTAGGTAATTATCTTCTTCTGGTGGGAATTAAAAAAAATTTTTTCACTTTTTTTTCTTTCATAAAATCTCATACGCCTGTATAAACATCGTTTTGAAAACTTTTTCATCTATATAAAACTCATTATAAAACACCGAACAACCACATCATATTCTAGCTGTATCACCAAATTATACGAAAATGCTATCCAGAAATTTGTTTGGAAACACCGTAGCTAAAAAACTAATCACTAGAAGATTCAATGCCACAGTTGCTGAATCTGTAGTAGCTGATGAAAGTCTTAAATTGACTCCAGAAGAACTAGCTCAAATGGGAGCTTCTAAGCCATTGATGTCTTTAGTTAACCCAGCCACCCATACCTTGGTCAGCACCAGATCATTCCCATCTTTAGAACCAAACTCTATAATTCCTGTACCAGCACGTAGTTTACTGCTGCCATTAAGAAAGGATACATTATTCAATGCCAAATATTTTGAAGAAAACTCTTTAAAAATCAAATCTATTGTTTTAGGTAGATCTCAATGGAAGTTTTCTAGAAAGAAACTGGCCCCACAAAAACATACTGGTAGAGCCAGAGTTGGTGATGGTAATTCTCCAATCAGATTAAAGGGTGCTTCTGCATTTGGTAGAACAACACCAGACAATCCATTCACTGAAATGAATTTAACCGAATATCAAAAGGCCTTCAACACAGCCATGAGTCATCAATACAAGATGGGTAAGTTGTTTGTCATTGGTGAGAATTATGGAGATGTTGATGCTCAATATTCTGAAATTCCTAAGAATGATGCCATTGATTTCAACACCATTCCTAAGGCTTTGAGATATGAAGAAATCAGCGAAGAAGAAAATTATTTGTTGATTTTGAACAAGTTCGTCAAGGCTCATGATGTTGAGGTCCTCCCGAAAGTATTGTTTGTTACTAGAGACAAGAAAACTCTCTTAGAAAGATCAATTGATTTAGTCGTTGCCGAAAAGAAGAAAGAAGAAAGACAAAGAATTAATAAGCAAAGAGTTTTACAAGGATTGAAGGCCAATACTGATGAACAATTCGATAAGATCGATGAAATCAAAAAGAATGATAATAAACCATACATCAAGTCTTCCTTCAGGGAAAAAACACCAATGAAGAAGAGAGTACTACCTTCTGTAGGTAACATGTCTGTTGTGAATGTTGAAGAATTGACTGTCACTAACTTGTTGGAGGCTGATAGAATTTACATGGATTTGGAATCCTTTGAATTTGTTGTCACCACCAACATTGTCAACTTGACTATGTAAGCATGATATATATATATGAAAACGTTGATAATAAACTCTGTATATAACTTTTAAAATGATAAAGAAATGAATTTTTAAAAAAATTATGAAGATTCTTATCGAAAAGTTGCAAAAAAAAATGTAACAAAAAATGTTTTTTTATGGTAACTTTTTTTTTGAAAAATTAATCATCGAATTGTCTTTTGAATGTGTGTTTAATTTCCGTTTTGGGTAATTTTTATAATTATTTTTTTTCTTACACATGATTTTGTTACATGAGAGATGTTAAATTTTTGATGTCGGAGTTAACTATTTACTAGTATAACTGGTAACATTTCACCAAAGTTTTAGTGTGAAAAAATAAGAGTGAAACGTGTGTACAGAATTACCCAATTAGGAAATAAGCTGATTTGATTTTTTTTTTCCCCCCATCTTCAAAAAAAAAAAAAAAATACATGGCATAAGCAGTTGATTTCATTTGGCTGTGGCTTACATTTTTTTCTTGGTGGGAAAAGTTTCCCCCTTCCCGTTTTGGCTGGACAGCACTCTCCTGTGTATCTTTCTTTTTTTCTTAGGTGTCTCTCCTATTCTTTTTCTTCATTTGCTTTCCTTTTCAATATTGGTAAGAATTCAATGCATTTTGGTTATACTAATAATGGTTATCAAGAGAAGAAAAGATACTAAAAACATTAAATATAACCAGCTAGACCATATACACATAAACATGTCTTTGATTGTCCAAGAAAAGGGTTCTTTCCAACACATTTTACGGTATGTAAATTGTTACAAAACACAAGTTGATTAATTGAAATTTATAATGAATCCATGCCTGAATTATTAATGAAATAGATGTACACTGAGTAATGAATAATGAAATAAATGATGAACAATTAGATATACATTGATATACATGAATAGAAGATGATATATTAAATGAATGGAGAATTTGATGAAATGATAATGACAAGATGGAGCCAGAGTAATCTCCATAAGAATTTTTGAAGTAAGAAGAGATTATTATATGATATTGACAAGGATTACAACAGTATTAAAAAAAGATTGATAACTATTATAAAATGAGATATTACAAAATTGATAATTGTTGAAATAATGGATGTTAAACTAATGCAACAAATGTAAATGATGTTAAGAAAGCATGATTATATCGATATCGAATGTATCAATGTTGATATTCAATAAAAAGAAATTGTTAAAAAGGATCGTGGAAAATTTTTAAAAGAATAAAAAAGTTGAAACATGCTACAAGCAGATGAAACCATAACCATGGCAGAATCAATCAGCCAGTATATCTACAATGTCATTTCAAATAGCAGTAATACATGCTCTCAAGTTTAATTGATATTACCAGATTCATTATAAAACTCTCACTCATTACCGTTACAGAACCATTAATAAACAGAGGATTCATAATTTTACAATTTCATTGATTTTTCTCTCTATAAACAGAGAGGTATACATTTAACAACCACGAATCACAAGATTTACTAACAATTATTCCAAATTATTAACTAACCAAAAAATAATTACATTCAAAACAGTTTGTTAAACACTAACGTTGATGGTAACATCAAGATCGTCTACGCCTTAACCTACATTAGAGGTGTCGGTAGAAGATACGCCAACTTAGTCTGTAAGAAGGCTGATGTTGATTTGAACAAGAGAGCTGGTGAATTAACCCAAGAAGAATTAGAAAGAATTGTCAGAATCATGCAATCTCCAACTGAATTCAAGGTTCCAGCCTGGTTCTTAAACAGACAATCCGATATCAATGATGGTAAGGATTACCACAACTTAGCCAACAACTTGGAATCTAAGTTAAGAGATGATTTAGAAAGATTAAAAAAGATCAGATCCCACAGAGGTATCAGACACTTCTGGGGCTTAAGAGTTAGAGGTCAACACACCAAGACCACTGGTAGAAGAAGAGGTTAAACTTATTGACATATTGCACAATATAACTTTTTTTTTAAAAAAAAATCAATAAGTATAATCAAATTTTAAGCTAGCAGATCCTTGGGATGCTTCATGTATTTTTGTGGAAGTGTCTCAAGTCTTCTTATATTATCAGTTTATTTGTGAACATTTGATGTTTTATCAATGATATTAGCTTTAGTGCTGATGCATAGTATACCATTATATATTTTATAAATAACAACCCCAAACACGCTATTAAGTATAGAAAAAATAAATAAAAAAAAGATGTTTTAACAAGATTATAAAGTTATTGACGAAGGTCAGTTCTATCAATGATATCTTGCATTAAACGTTTAAAAGTCGATTGTAATTGATAAAAGATCTGTGATGGTTAATTTTGCTATACAACTCTGCTTGGCCTTTAGCTGCTGTATATGCTACAAGTCACTAATAAAAGTTTTCTTAACTCCGCTGATAGGTCACGTGTCTAACTGTAAACAATGTATGTTTACATTAATTAAACATCATTACTTTTAAATCAATTAATTCGGAAATAGTATGTACATTAAATATAGTTAATGAAACATTTGTAATCAATTTTATTATCCATTTTTATAACATAAAACTTATTTATTCTCTTAATTATTAAGTAATTAAATCACTAGTCAACTAGCGAGCACAGTTTATTATTTTTATTAGCGAAGGTATATAGTTTAGTTTATTTATTAATTCATGGTTACATTTTTTATTTTTTAAATCAACCCTCAAGCAGATTGATCAACATTCTTTCTAGAATTCTTAGTATCTCTTGAACGTCTATTTTGGAACCATACTTGGACCTGGCCAAATGTCAATCCGGTCTTTTGACTCAGTTCTATTTTCTCAAACTTACTTGGTCTGCAGCATACATTTTTATAACACTCCTCCAAAACATCCACAATCTTCGCATCCGTTCTTCTTCTCTTTTGTCTGGCTAGTTGCTCGTTATCTATGGATGGTGCTGCCTTTGATGAATATGAAGTGGATGAATGTGTGATGAATGCAAAAGTTTCTTTAGAAGCAAGTTTTTTACCTTCTTTGACCTTCTTGGCCGGTTTTTTCTTCATCAATTTCATTACCGGTTGATACTTGATGCCCAGCCCTTGCAACTGTTTGCCAGTTGTGGTGAATGCTTTGAGCTGAGTCTTATGTTCGATTTCTCTGTCAGTATTTTTGGCATAGAAAGTATCTTCTGCAACAAAGTTATGGGTTTCATAAGAAGATTCGTACTTGACTGGTACTTCATCTTCAGCGTGATACTTGGCAAAACTATCGCTAGCAACATTTGGTGGAGTTAGTGGGGATTGTTTAATGAATGGGTTGTTCATCTTGGTTGACTCAACTGGAACAGTGTTTCCGAATTTACCAAACTTGAATGATTTATCGTGTTCACTCATTGAAGGTGAATGATAGCCAACACCATGAGAGCTGGATAAAGGTGTATTATAAGATCTAATAAAATTAGTTTGTTCCGGAAAGTTGTCTCTAGGGATTTGTAGTAAAGAGCCTAGTGGTGGCAACTTAATGGAAGGTTTGCTGTGGTTTGGTAAAAAGTTGTTCATGATGATGTTAATGTGAAATGATTGTATGATTTTTAATGTTAAAACTATGGGTTATTAAATTGACATAGAATTGTGGTTGTTGTTAAGCGAGTGTAAAGGTTTTTTTTGTTTATGTTATTAAATGACCAAAGCGATGAGTGGTTACAATCTTAATGGAAGTAATAATTTTTTATTTAATAATTAGAAATACAGTTGTAGTTGAATTTGGTTAATTATTTATTATTTATTTTAACTTAAAATATTGATGTAACTGATGTTTTTTCTATAATAAACAACATGTTAAACGTCTGTTTGTTATGTTGTTTTTTTTTTTAAAAAAAAACAAACAAAATTCACATTAAAAGTTTATTTGTTTTCCTAATTAGGAAACTAAATTAGCTTCGAGCAAATCTTATTTTAAAAAAAACAATACACAGGTTACGCGTTGGTTCCTCGTTCAATCTCTTAGAAAATACCGCAGTAACATCACAAAAAAATACTGTTTACTTTTCCTAAAACAGTAACTGTAAATCCGACAGTGACTACACGTGACTTTGTAAGAGATAAGCAGCCATGTGCCTCTTATGTCCGAATTTAAGGCTAAACCCAAAAAAAAAAGGTAGAAGCTTTGATGATATCCTTAACAAGTTTTTATTAGATCTTGACACACAGAGTTTGTGGAATGTTCTTAATTCCAAAGAGATTCTTAAACAACCCAGATAATAAATTCATTTATTAAACGTATGTTACTATAGATTGCTTATATCTAATTTTATTTTTCTCATTTCAAAGACATTACATAGCTTTTACACATTAACATTAAGTACAACACAGGGATGTCGTTTTTCTTATCTAAATCAAATGAAAGCGATGACAAGACAACCACTCCACTTGAACAAAAGTCTGAAACAGAAGTTAATACATCAAATTTTACAGATCTAGCTAGTAAACTATGGGAAACCGGAAAACGAAGGTTCTCTGTCACTGATAACGGTAAGATAGAGGTTGATGTCTCCAAACCTGATGAATCAACTAGCAAAAACCTTGATAAGGAGTTGGACCCGGTTGATGAAGAATCATATAAACAAGCAGCTCAACTTTTAAAAGAATCCACAAACCAAAACTCTGTTAATTATGATTCTATTCAAGCATCCAATGCCAATGCTTACACTGCAGATAAAACTCAACTATTACCAGGATTAGACATTCTACCGAAGGAAACTATACAGTATAGAATTTCTCAATACATAAGTTCATACTTTGTATCTGACAGCAATGTCAACACAAACAAACATCTGATAGTAACCAAGGATATTAAAACACCACCTAAGAAAATTGTATTGATTGGTGTACATGGATTCTTTCCTCATCCTAACATAAGAAAAATCATTGGTAATCCTACAGGAACATCCCATCGATTCATCCAAGAAGCCGAGAATTCTATCAGAGAGTATTATAAAGGGTCTAGAGATGAAGTTGAGATGTATAGCATAGCTTTAGAGAAAGAAGGCAAAGTATTTGAAAGAGTGGATTATTTTTATGAGGTTTTGACGGAGAATGAGGAATACTTGGAACAAATAGATTCAGCTGACATGGTGTACTTTGTGGCTCACTCGCAAGGATGTCCCACGAGTATCATATTATTGGCAAAGTTGTTACAGAATGGCATTATTAATAAAGTTAATGAATATGGAGTAGAGAAGAAGATTGGGATTTTGTGTATGGCTGGTATCATGAATGGCCCGGTTTACTATAAGGATAGATATTGGTTCACAAAATTATATTTCAAGTTTGAGGGAGATAGATTATTGGAATTGTTCCATTTCCAAAATTTTGATTCCATACAAATGAAAATGTTGCAAGAAGCAATGGAGATATTGATTAGTTACCAAAATTGTAAAGTTTGCTTTGTAGGTAGTTTAACTGACCAGCTTGTCCCACTATACTCATCGTGTTGTTACTTTATGAAGTCACACCCGAATGTGTTCAGAAGTTGTTATATTGACAATATAAACAATAATGGCCTGTACAAGAAAAAGTTTTTGATTGAGATTGTGAGAATAAGTCTCAAATTGTTAAACTTAGGGTACACAGACAACAAAATGCTTTTGAACATATCACAATTCTTGATAGGTAAAATGAGCGGGAAAGGCCACTCGTCATTGTATTATGACCCTAAAGTGTATCTATTAGGATTCAGATTTATTTGGGAAACAAGTGACATATCCAATCAAGAACCATTATCCTTCCACAAATATCACATTGAGAAACTTGACTTCACTAACAAGTTGAACACTGAAGTTATTAACAAAAGATTGATATGGTCAAGTCTTGGATTCTTGAGCCACTTGAAGGAACTTTCAAAGAAACACATATTCTCTCTTTACTCAATCGTGAACTTTTGGGATTACGGCAGTAATACCATTAACGATACGGAAACACCACACTTCTACAATGACTTGTTCTCCTTGCTTGACAAGTTCTGGAACTGGAATCCAGAACTCACGGATAAAGACATGGCAGGAGATACCAATCACAACAATGCAGATGACAATACCACAATCAAAGACTTAGTCGATTGGAAAAACGGATTAGCAGAACTATTAGCTTTGAATGGGTATGAGAAGTATAAAACTTGAATTTTTCAACAAGATGACTATATATGAGTGTATAAACTGGAGAATTTACTTTTATTGTTGTGGGTATTTATAATTTTTTGGATTTGGAAATTGGCTTTAAATCAGCAAGGAAATCACCTTTGTTCACTGGAGAAACATCATATCTTGTTTTGACAGACAGAATGTCTCTTAGATTAAGGTTTTTCTTCATTGTGTTCAGGTCTCTTTCTTTGAATGCTGTTTTCTTTGATACTTTCGAAACTTTATTTTTAGTGCTATTTTTTGAGGATATGATTTTTATTTTTGGGGTCTTGCCAGGGGTCAATAAATGGGTTTCTTCTTTCACAACTTTATGTGTATTATCAGGTTTGTTAGTCAGTAAACCTGTTGGCAGTTGTATGTATTCGTTTTCATCTGTATCATTAGTAGCAATACTAGGCTTTAGTATTACTGCAGGCATTAGTTTATTTTGTGATTGCAAGCTAGATTCATCGATGTTCTTCAAAGAAGTTGAGTTTCCAGCTATATTAAAATTCTTTCTAGATAGTTTAATTCTTCTTTGTCCCATTTGATTAGTCACGTCGAAGTCTTCAGATGATAATATGTTTTGTTTTTGTGCTTTGAGCAATTGATCCTTCATAGTTTTAACGTTGGCTAGTTTTGTTACTGTTTCATAGTATTGATATGTAAGGTTGTTGATATTTCCATTAGCCTTTAAATTCTTAAAACGCTGCTTTTCTTCATCCAGGTTGATCATTGTATATGTCTGGTTTATGCTACTAGCTATTTTCCTAATCATAAATGACTCAAACTTGAGATAAACTGACGCGTTTGTTTATAGACACAGGATTGTCTGTGTTCCATGCAAAAAAATCTTTCACACGTGTTCGGGTGAGCTGTGGGCGCAAAAACCTTTACCTATGATGTTTTTGCATTTTTTTACCACACGTTTCAACATCTTTAAGGTGTAAACAAACTCAAACAAACCCCCCAAAAACACACAGTGGATTCACTCACAATATGAGAGGGTTCTACCTACTATTTGCTCTTTTAATCAATTTATGCTTTATATCTGCAGAAGTTGTAGTTGACAAGCTGCCGTCTTTGAATATAAACGTAGATGAAATTGACCCTAATGATGACATATTCTATGTTGAGATTAACACCAACGAAGATTTCAATAAGTGGTTGAATAATACAAACTATTTAACAACTCATTACTCGTTGATATATATTTACAATAGTGATGATGACAATGAATATGCCAATGTCTACGATTATGTAACAACCGAATTAAAATCTTTCAGCAGAAACATGCTAGATACAAGACACAATATTATAAACAAGAACTGTTACCTAACTGAATCAAATGATGATTCCGAATATCAATACGAGAACATCAACGATGATGAAACTAAGGCAACTGGATTTTTCCACATAGATAGCCTTCTTCAATGTCAAGAAAATATCAAAACTCTTACGTTTGTTGTAGATATGAAGGATATAGACATGGGCGATATAGAAATCATAAGTGAGAATGAAAACAGATTGATCATTTTCCCTCCAACAATAACTCTACATGAATATTATAAAGAAAAATACCGCATACAATCCTCCATGTTTTGGGATAATGACGAGAGTAATGATGAAGAAAGTAACTTCTTACTCTTAGAAGATATAGATGACAATGATGATTTAAACAATGATGAACAACTTATAGAAGAAGAAGTACAACTTTCTGGAGCTGAAATATTTGAAAAGTTCATTAATCAACATAAATTCAGTATTCTTGGTTCTGAATACATAGATGAAGTACTTTTCTTTGAATACGAAGACTTACACTTAGAGCGTATTCTAGATAACTTCAATGATTGGAGATTCAAGCTATGGGATTACCTAGCAAAAACTTTGGTTATTTACATTAGCATTCCATCATCTATGCAAGAACAAACGAATACTTTTTTGTATTACTTTGTCATATTCTTTGCCATTTTGATAGTATTAAAGAAAAAAGTATTGCCATACATAACAAAGAAAGAGGATAGTGAAAGTGAGGAATCGGAGGGTGATCAAAAGAGTGGAAAACAAGTGTTATTCATGTTTATTTTGTTTTCATTCATGATTATAATCTCATCAGTTACTGGTTACCAATTTGTCAAATTAAACTCCATAGTGCTACTAGTTAGAGATGAAGAAACTAATGATTTAGTATACTTTGCAGGAACTTTTAACTGGCAATTCGGTATAGAAACAGCCATTATAAGTGTTGTTTACTTGTTGCTAGTGTACATGATGTTGTTAATATTGAAGAAGAGCAGAGAAATGGATACTGTTGATGAAAGAAAAGATGAGACTAAAAATGAAATAGTATTGAACTTAGTATCGATACTGGCTATTTTGTACTTGATAAAGTTTGTTTCCCATGACATGTTGACCATGAATTTATTCAAGAAAATCAAGTACGACAACAGCTATGCATACTAGTGTTTATATATAATTATATATAATTTTTTTTATAAGCAAAGTTGACTTATGAAATAGGATCATTTCAAATAGTTTTAATTAATACGAACCCCTTTAAATTTTTCAGAGTGTCACGTGCGCCTCTATTTTTTTTTTCCAGAGAATTCTTTTGCTGCGAAAAGGAATTTCTAATGGTCCTTAATCCGCAAAGGTGGAGAAAAAAGTGCGAGAAAGCATTCCTTAAGGGGATGGAAATCAACACACACATGTGTTTCAAATAGATTAATCTGTAAAACTAACCAAGAAAAACAAAGTAATACTGTGTAGTAGCATTGTATAGCCATTTTATTGTACCCATCCAATATCTATCTTTTTGAATCTATCTTTTTTCATCAACTTCCATGCAAAATATCAACACCGATAAGACCAATAAGAAACATCACAAGAACTATTACAGACAGAAATTCAACAAGCCTAAGAATGACTCTCCCGACAACTTGGTTGAGAAATTCGATGACATAGTCGTTGTTACCGAAAGAACTAACATGAACAGCAACTCTGAAAAGAAGGAAGCTTCTCCGTTTGAACACAAGTCAATTCCTATAGGATTGGTACAAAAGTTGAATCCAAAAAATGATAAGCATCCATTCAGCAAGTCTCCTGTTCGTCAAAAAACTGTTCATGAACCAAAATCTAGTTTGAAGGAAGAATTAAAGAAAGTTTCACCAGTTCAAAGTGATGCCAACATTGCTAAGAAGCAAAATGAGCATAACTTTACGAAGAAAAACAGCTTCAGCTCAAAGCACAACCCAAGAAGACATAGTAATTTCAATGAAGGAAATCATGGGCCAAAAACATCTTCTGTAATACCTAATTTGAATAAAGGTGAATTTAACAAAGAAGAAGGAAATAAGCCACATCATGGCAAGAGCTTTCCCAAACACAAAAAATCATTAGGGAATAAGGATAAACCATTCAAGCATAAACAAAATGGAGGAAGCATGAGCGGAGACCCAAAGAGTTGTCCTTATTTAAGCAGAATGAAAAATAACAAAGAAGAAGAATACTCTGAGTCAATTGAGTTTGAAGATGATATAAAAGTTGGAGAACCCACAAAAGCTAAAACACCAGAACGTACAAAAGCTAAAACACCAGAGCCTGCTGTAAGTCTTCTCTCAACAACCGTGCCAGCAAAAGATACTAGAGATTTGTTAAGTTCTATACTTAATGAACCATTAGATCTTAAAGAAACACTGTCTTGGAAACCAGCTGCTGTAATTGATATCAATGAAATCAATCGTGATTTTGAAGAAATTAAAGTGACTGAAAATACCTCAACAGTATTGATGTCAAATGCTGAAATAGAGATCTTGAACAAAAGAGCTGTACAGAAACATCCAGATGATGACGGCGGTCCATATGTTTTGAAGTTAACAAACTTACAAAAGGGTTTTAACTCAGAAGAAATAGTCAAGGAGGTTTTAAAGCCAAAGGGGATATTATACCTTAGAACAAAGTTCTTTTGGGAACCTAATTTCAAGGTAACTTTTGACGACATGAAGAAAATGTGTTTCTTGGAAGTCAAGTACTATGAAGAAATTGATAGATGTATACAAATCTTGAAGAAGAACAATTACTTGATCAAGGCTGAAAAGTGTAAGCATGATGACTTTGTCACCGTTTCCAAGTTACAAAATTTACAATGGGGTGACCCAGAATTTGTGAATAAAGCGGATCAACTTAACTACAAAATCCTAAAGTATAAAATAAATTTTGCAGGTGAACCTGTAGGAATATTGAAAGAAGGTGAAGAGGAAATATCAAGCCCTGACAAACTACCAACTCTACCAACTCTGGGAACACTGCCGAAGAAGGACATAAAAAAAAGTGAAGTTGTGCTTACGTACAGTGAGATGGCTGAGAAGATTGTCAAGAACAAGCAAAAGGCCAAGGAACAAGAAGAAGCAAGTAAGAGTAACAGTTCAAGTGCCATGAACTCACCTTCAATGACCACCACTTTCATTTCATCTGCAACTTTAGGCAACAACAGTGCAAGTTTATTATCTGCTGACAAGACCAAGATGCCAAGATCCAGTTCTTCATCCACATACGTAGGCTCTGAAAATAGCAAAAGTTCATTCAACAACTATAAGGGAAATGGAAAGACAAGTCCTACTGAAGGATACAAGAAGTACGGAGGAAAGTCTTACAAGACAAGTTCAGGAAATGGAAGTCATTCAAGTCAAAATGGATACAAGCCTAGAAACAACTTCTCGTCTTCTAGAGCCAACACCGAGCGTAAGAACTCAACCCCATCCACCATAGGTTACGGATTTGCAGCCAGTTTTGGAAAGAATGCCATGCAATAGAGAGAGTCGGAGATGATATATATTCTGTGTAAGAAGTTAAACATGTAATTGTTTCATAGTGATTTGTAGTTGACTAAGTTTTTCCATTAGTTTTTTGGTAGTTAACGCGTAGTTTATTTCCCCAAGGGTACGCCAATTTTTCTAATCGAGTTTTTCCCTTACAAGATAACAAAGTCAACCAAATACAACCAAACAGTATGGTCAAAAAGGAACAAATCGACTCACTTTCAATTGGATTTATCATATACTTCATCACACAAGCTATGTCTTTCATCTGTGTGTTCTATGTACTTATTTACTACCCGCTGACGTACATGTTTTTGAACAAGACTCTTTCACACAACAACTTGATGATAATGCTTTCGGATTACATACTCCCCCAAGGGTATTGGTTGATATACATACCCGCTGGGCTCCTTATGACAATGACGTACATATACATGTTTTTGCCACTCTACAATGAACAGAAAACACAAGTTTATTCAGAGTCAGATGGCATTAAACAGTTTTCTAGAATGTTTGTGGATGATAAAAGTAGTTTATACTTGCAAAAAAATATGGACATCGAATTGCCCGGTGTTGAGGACTTGATGATCCATAAAGTGAATGAGCGACTTTACAGAAACAAGAACTTGGACTTGTACAACGATGCTGATTGGATCACCAAGGATATTTATATATGAGATGTGCAAAAAAACTATAAATTGAATCATTTAGTATATAATAATAATAAAATTTTTTTGGGATAAATATAACCCTTATTCGGCAGTTTCTTGTGGAGACAGAATGTTTGGATCTTTTGTGTCCTCCATGGCCAGCTTTCTTTCAATCTTACCCTTCTTCATGACTTGTTTTAATGCTATTGAGTCTAAAGGCTCTAACAATTCGAAGGAACATAGTAATTCATGGTTGACTGACATGACTGCACCCCAGTTGTCGAATTCACCACAGTAATTCGGTGCTGAGAACACTGTCACCAAAGTATGGTCGTTGAAGAACTCGTACCCATCCTCAACAACCATGTGTGCTCTACAAACCAAATCAAACCCGAATCTGTTCAAAAACTTGTTTATCGCCACCTTGTTATAACAGTACGACACCCCTCTTTCGTTATCCTCCCACTCATTCACAGAATCTGTAGGGTCAGACCATAGCAAATCATTGATCAATCCAAAGTCTGGAACATCAGTAGGTCTGGAGACTAATCTGATTTCATCCATTGAGTTCAAAACTGGCGACAACCCACCATGAACACAGAAAATCTTTCCGGCCACAATACTAGCCAAAGGCATGGTGTTGAAGGTATCAATGAAATACTTCCATGTTCTCACATTACAACGTCTCTTACATTCATCATAGAATCCGTATACTCTTGTGACACTTGCACATTCATGGTTACCTCTCAAAAGAAAGAAATTCTCCGGATACTTGATCTTGTAACATAACAACAACAAAATTGTTTCCAAGGATTGTTTCCCTCTATCCACGTAGTCACCTAAGAACAAATAATTCGACGTAGGTGGGAACCCACACTTTTCAAACATTCTGATCAAATCAAGGAATTGACCATGAACATCCCCAACAATCTTCACAGGCGGAGATAACTCCACCAAAGATGGTTGTTGCATGAAAATCTCTCCAGCAATTGCACATATTTGATGAATCTCGGAGTTTTTCAATATCACATTCTTCGTTCTCTTTCCTGAATACCCAGCGTCCAATAACTTCTGTATAGTTGCATCCAAATCAAGTGGCTTTTTGTTCTTGCCAGGTCCTTGGATATATGTATGTTCTGGGTTTCTCATTTGTGCATTATGGCCTAAGTCAGCTGCGTTGGGGTCTTGGTTGTACATCTCGTCAGAATCTAAATGCATCTGTTGAACACCATTTTCAATCATGTAATCGTTTGATCCTTGTTGATTTGAATTGGCTTGTTGATGGTATACATCTCCGTAATATTCTCCACTATGTTTTCTGCTATGAGTTTTGAATTCTTTGTCACTGGCATATTCATGGTCGTTCTTGAGTGGATACTCATCCTCAAATACTTTGTTGTTGTTTTGATTGCTGTAGTCCAACTTTTGAGGATAATAATCGTTATCTGTGTTGGTTCCAAATGATGAGTGTCTGTGGATTAAAGGAGGAGGCACATCGTTGCTATTCAAAACAAGACCATCAACCATATCAACAACATTGCCATGGTGGTAATTTGTTTCACTTCCAGAGCCACTGAACTTACGTGTTCCGCTAAAATTTATTTCTGAATTTGAAGTGGACCCTTTAGTTGATGATCTTGACAACCCACCAGGGATTGATGAGGAGCTGTTTCTTCCTTTTCTTGAATTACCAACAGATGGCGAACGTATGTTTCCATTGCTATTGCTGTTTCTTAAGATACCTCTGGATATGTTACCTGACTTGTAGATATCCTCGTAAACCTCACTTGGATTATAACCTTTGTAAACTCCGTCTTTTATTTTTTGTTCAATGTTGTCATAATCTTCATCATAGTCATCATCCTCATCTTCATCGTCATATCCATCTGTCAGCGCATTATCAGAAGCATGTCTGGATTGAGAAGCTGATGAGGAAACATTGCTAAAAGTTCTCTTTAAGATAGAGGCCTTAGGTTCTAAGGACATGATCATGGATGCAGGAACTTCACTCATACTGGATTTTCTAGATGACATCTTTGGTGTGTGTTGAGAGGAAAACACACTGTCTGTGGATTTTGCTCCATTTCTTAAAACAGGCCTATGATGTTCATTGGCTGAGTTGGAATTTCTTGATGATGTCTTGGTCAAGACTGAAGCACCGTTATATGATTTTCTTCTTCCAGTAATGGAAGGTGGTCCACCTTGGTTGGAATTTGTCAGTATGGAACCTTGAGAAGCAGACCTTTTGTGGGATTTCGGTATACTCATATATTCATTTTGTTGTTTTTTGCTGCTGCTTCCAACTGAAGAACGATAGTCATCGTCAATATCAGCAGTGCCTATGTCTTCATGATCAGCTTGATTATCAATATCACTAGAAGAGGAATTAAAAACAGCCTTTGGAGAACTTCTATTTTTTTTCTTCAACAAGGGTTTATTATTACTTGAGCTAGGCGCCACTTTATTGGGTTGTTTTGAACCAATAACATTTTTTTCTTCAACAGGAGCAGAGTTACTCTGCACCTTGCTGGTGTTAGACTTGATGGTGTTTATTTCATCACTGGACTTCCTTGAGTTATTATTAGATTTTTTGCTTGTATTCTTCTTCTTTGAAGAGCTAACAGGTTTACTTGAATTGTTACCCATGATGTTCTATATATATAGATATATATGAGTTTGAGTAAATAGAGTAAAAGAATGGGTTGGGTATGTACAGTGATACTCTGCTACCTGTGTGGTTTTCTGGGCGTGTCTGCTTGATCTCTTTGGCACAAACATTAACACCTAAAAAAAAAAAGAGAGAGAGAGTGTGTGTGTGGAATGTAAAATTACACTTTCCCCCTTGATTGGGGGAAAATGCGAGATTATGCGGTTTGTGTGGGTTTAAGAATTTTGCTACTTATCTTTTTTTTTTTTAAGCCAAACGCACTTCAGAGATTTTAAAAACAAGTATGGAGTAGGTCGATGTCTCAAATGATTACAATTATACTTGTGATATATATAGATTTAGTCCTGTTCTGGAAGTGCAGCTTCTTCTTTGACTTCAACAACCGGTGGCTTTTCTCTCTCTTGGAACTCCAAGTTGGCCTTTGCTCTAATGATGTACAATCTATCTCCACCTTCATGTGCCAAAACTCCTATGTTCTTTTTCAATTCTTCTACAAACTCCTTCATGGAATTGAAATCCAAGTTCAACTCTACTAGTAAATCTCTCTTTTTGATTATTTCATTCTTCAATAAAGTCAAGTTTTGCCATTTCGATAACATCTTATCATCATCTTGTTGTCCTAAAGCCATGTTTTCATAAGTCAAAATATCCTTTAACTTTTCAATGGTGGAATCACCCCAGTCTTCAAAGGTGTCGACTTGAGATACCTTCAAATCGTTCAAATTCTTTTCTAATTCTTTCAAGTCAGATT